>ML808003.1:74259-144552 GCA_009831015.1 Picea engelmannii
CTCTTGCATTAAACATTCCTTTGGATTCTTATGACACTTTAATGAAGTATTTTGGCACACTTCATAGTTATATTCATCATACTTTGCTATTATTTAACCCCACCAGTATCGATGAAGTTTTTGTACAAGCCGCTCACCTTTAGAACAGGGGAAATGATGTTCAAGAAGATCCCACAAAGAAACCTTCCAATCTCCCACATAACCCATTTAAGAAGTTTAAAAGGAAGAAAAAGAAGACCGCCACAGTAAAGAGAGAAGAAGGAAATCCATATTGCACTCATTGCAATAAAAGTGGTCACGATGATGAACATTGTTGGAAACTACATCCATAGAAGAGACCAAAATAGTTCGGTGGAAAGGGGAAGACAAAAACTGTTGCTACAATGCAACAAGATCTTGGTTCTGATTCAGGAGACGAAGGAAATATCACAGTGGTTGGAGTACAAGGTAAATATTCCCTTCATGCTAGTTCAAATTCCAATAATGAATCTCATGATGATGAATGAAAGAGGAATGAATTATTTCATATAAGAGTTGTATCTAAACACACTAAGATAGATACATTATTTGATCCGGGTTCCCAAGTAAACTTGATATCTGAAGAACTTGTCAAAAAGATGGGTCTTGAAATGAAACCAAATCCAAAGCCTTATCCTCTTGGTTGGGTATGTGATAAAGAAAAAATTCATGCCACCAAACAATGTAGGGTCAAATTCGCTACGGCTTCAAAGTTGATTGATGAAGTGAATTTGGATGTTGTATCACTTGATATATGTGACATAGTGTTGGGGATTCCTTATCTTTATGATAGAAAACCCATCTTCTTTCGTCATGAGAACAAATACCACCTTACCAAGGGGGGAGTGGAATATATTGTTAGAGCTCACAGCATGAGGGTAAACACAACACTTGTTAGTGCAGGACAAATGAAGAGACTCATAAACACTAATAAGAGATATGTACTCATGGTTGTAAGGGAGTAATATGTTGGAACATCTGATGCTTTCCAAGGATGTGATCCTTCTCATAAGAAAATATTAATTGATATTGTTTCTAAGTATGATGATATTTTCTAGGAACCAGATGGATTACCTCCTAAGAGGGAAATCCAACATGAAATACATCTTTAGCAGGATTCTCCTCTTCCTAATGTGGGTATGTACAAGATGTCAGTTGTAGAGATGACACAGATGAAGAAGCAGGTGCAAGGATATTGGATCAAGGGGTCATCAGGCCCAACTCATCTCCTTGTGGTTCTTCGATCATGATGGTGCCAAAGAAAGATGGCACATGGAGAATGTGTTTCGATTATCGAGCCTTAAATAAAATCACAGTGAAAAATCGATACCCTCTTCCTCGTATAGATGATTTACCTGATTAGTTAAAGAATGTTGTTTATTTGACTAAGTGGGATTTTCATAGTGGATACCGTCAGATTAGGATTGTAGAACAAGATGCATGGAAGACTGCATTTAATACCAAATAGGGTTTATTTGAGTGGTTAGTTATGTTGTTTGGGATTTGTTTGAGTGGTTAGTGATGAATGATGTATTCAGTCCTTTTCTGGATGATTTTTTGATTGTATATTTAGATGAAATTCTTATATTTAGCAGGACTTGGGATGAGCATGTGAGGCATGTAAATAAAGTATTGGATAGTTTGCAAAGGGAAAAGTTGTATGTAAATTTGTCCAAATGTGAATTTGGCAAGACTACACTTGTGTACTTAGGTCATATTGTGGGAGGAGGACAATTAAAAATTGATCCTTCCAAGATTGATGTAATTTTAAATTGGCCTGAGCCCAAAATTGTAACCGAGATACAGAGCTTCTTAGGTGTAGTCTAGTATTGGAGGAGGTTCATTTCAAACTTCTCCTTTATAGCAACTCCTTTGCATGCCTTAACTAGTGTGAAGAACACTTTTCAGTGGGGAGGAAAGCAACAAAAATATTTCGACACTTTGAAGGAAAAGATCATTACTGCACTAGTATTAGCATTGTCGAATCTTCAATGACCCTTTGAGATTGAGACAGATGCCAGCGGATACGCCATGGGTGCAGTATTGATGAAATATCATAAGCCTGTTTGTTACCACTCTGAAACTTTTAACCAAGTTGTTGTTAACTATCCTACATATGATAAAGATTTGTATGCATTAGTTCAAAGCATAAATAAATGGAAGCATTACTTGTTAGGGAAAGAAACAATCATACATACATATCATCAACCCTTACAGTATCTCCAAGCACAAACAAAACTACAAAAATCTCGACATTACGGATGGATGGGTTTCCTACAAAAATTTTGTTTGGTAATCAAGTACAAAAAGGGTACAAGTAACAAGGTAGCTGATATGATTTCTATACCTTCTATTGTTTCTTCTATTATTTTTAAGAATGCTTCTTTATCTCATGATATCTATGTGGAAAAATATGCCATTGATGAATATTTTAAAAAAGTATATGAGAAGCTAACCTATGGTGCACAGGTAGAGAACTATTATCTGCAAGGAAAACTACTCTATCATCTTGGAAAGCTATGTATTCCTACAAGTGAATGAGTCCATGTAATAGGAGAAGCTCATACTTCTCTTGTGTCTGGGCATTTTGGGGTAGGAAAAACTATGGCTCATTTGTATAGGTTTTGTTACTGGCCTCAAATGAAAGCAATTGTAACTAAATATGTAAATGGGTGTGTGATGTGTTCTACTTGTAATCCCACTAATAGAAAATTGGGGCTATACTCACCATTACTTGTTCCATCCCATCCATGGGAAAGTATCTCCGTGGATTTTGCAGGGGGTTTACCAATGTTGAAAAGGGGTCATGACTATTTGTATGTTGTAGTGGATAGGTTCAACAAGATGTGTATCTTAATGCCATGTAAAAAGAACATCACTACTGAGAAGACTGCTAATCTCTTCTTTCAGTATGTTTGGGTTCAGTTTGGGTTACCCACATCCATTATCTCGGATCGAGATACTGGATTCCTTGGGGATTTTTGGACAAGCTTGTGGAGAATGATGGACACCAAGTTGAAGAGGATCACTAATTTCCATCCATAGATTGATGAATAGACAGAGGTTGTTAACCGAACAATGGTACTTTTTCTTCGAGGCCACTGCAAAAAGCATCCTAAAGTATGGGATGAAAATATACCCTATGTACAACATTCTTACAATCGAGCCTTACATTCCTCCACTCAGTGTTCTCCTTTTGAGACATGTTTTGGGTACCTACCTAAAGTTCCTTTGGACTTGATCTATGGGAGAGACGTTGATTCAAATGAAGAAAGAAATGAAGACATAGCCTGCAAGTTCATCCAGAGGATCCAGTAGGTACACCAAGAAGTCAGGGAACAATTAGAGAAAAGTCAAGCACATTATAAATTTTAGCATGAAAAACATAGGGTTGATTATCAGTTCCAGGTTGGAGACCAGGTATGGCTTTACATCAGCAAGGAAATATTGAAGGGTGAAGGAAAGAAACTCAAGCCCATTCGTTATGGACCCTTCACTATTTTGGAGAAAAGTGGTACCAGTGCTTTTCATCTAGATATTCCACCTTATATGAAGATTTACTCAGTTGTAAATGTAGAGAACTTGAAACTTTTTTAGCCTCCCATGATCATGGATCGGGATGAGGAAGTTTCAATACCTTCAGTTGATGAGTTTTCTACTGATTACTTGGATGAGTTAAAGGAATATATCATCCTGGAAAGAAAGACGAGGACTTGATGCAGGGATGATGTTGATTATATTTGAGTACGCTTAAAGGGCATGCATCCAAGCAAAGCAAAGTGGATTGAGAAGGACAAGGTGAGGGAACTCTTCCCTCACTTATCTGTTGATTGATGAAATATTTTGGTGGTCCAAAAATCTCACAGTGGGAATGCGTGATCCAAAAAGGATCCATAGAAGACTAAGGACAACTCAGAACTCACATACACAACTTCGGAAGCTCAAAATGGTCTCAACAGATAGAGAAAAGGAAAAAATTCAAATTCCTCAAAACTTAGTTAAAGTGGCATCATATCGAAGAGCGCATCACAATATTTCCAACGGTGCAAATGGATCATCAAATGGATTTACGGATCGACGAATATTTGCGGTCAAAGCTTGGTCAACCTAGCCTAGTCAGCAGGGGATGAGTCAACATCTGTACTGCTGATGTCAGTATTAGTATGGATGGAGTCAAAATCTGTACAGTGTACATGGCACACACAGGAGGTGAAAAATGTCATGATGACATCACCATGGTGACATGGAAGCACCAGAGGCTGCCATGTGTCACTTGGTTTTTGCTTTTTCAGGTCGATCCGTGGACCAATGAAAAAGCACCACATTGCATACCATACGCTGAGGTGGCAGGATGATATGGTAGCTGAGGTGGCAGACCATACACTGATGTAGTAGGTGATTGTACAAGTGGTTGGCATGACCCAGTGGTTGGATTCCACGTGGCCCAATCATGGGCTACCACGTGGCAGTGGGAAAATGCCCAATGAAGGCCCAAGAATGAAATTCCAAAAATAAAAATGGTTGGCCCAACGGTCAAATATAAACCACTATTTAAAATTGGAAGAACCACCACATTTTAATATATATAGGTTATAACAAACACCCAAAAGGGGAGGCCCATAGGCTCGACCCTAGGACCTCCCCCATTGTCTACGCCTTAACTATACCTCTGCCAACCAATAGGCCAAACGGCCCTATTGTTTATACCACCCGAAAATTTTATTTAAATTTTGAATCCACCAGTGCACGGGGAGGAGGCGCGTGACGATACAGATGGGCACGGTTTACTAGGCATTTTTGGGAATTAATTGCAGGTTGCAGGGAACGAAAACAGAGACAAAATTTATCTTGGGCCTAGGAGTTCTAGAGTTGGATTGAGGTGTGGAGACAGTCATATTTTGGTAAGTTGATGCCACAAATTCAATGGTGTTGTCTGTTTTCTTATATGAGCAAAGCTTCTATAGCTTAATTCCAGAATGAGGTATACTTATGTATTTTTCCAAATTATTTTCCTGTGTTAATAAAAAGGTCTGCCCATTTGAGAGTAGGACCCGGAGACGTAGTCCACTGGGGACAAACTCCATTATCAAGTTTTATGTTTAGTTTTGATGCTTATGTCTCTTCATTATTGAGTTTTTCCTTATTTAATGGCGCACTTTAATTTATGTTCATTTAATAAAATTATTTATAAGTCACTTCGATGAAAAGATCCTGGATCATTAATCCCATAAGAGTTTCTTCCTAGTAATCCGCTATCCAGGTTGTGAAAGTATCTCTTTATGGTTTGAATCGATTGTACACCTCCATGAAATCACCTTTAAGAAGTATTATTTCCTGAGTGGTGTCCTGATAATACTCCACTTGATGTTGAATATGCTCTAACTCCTTTCTCATGGAAATAACTTCTGGTTCGTACCTTTTCTCTCTATCTAGGGTGGCATCAGTTATAGCCATCCCATCTCCAAGCATCTCGCTCACCTTGGTATTTTTTGTATCAAATAAAGTTTCTTTTATGGTTATGAACATAGTACTATATAAAGTGAACCTCCTTATTTTGACATTTCTTTTCATTAACAACTTTATTTTCTTTTCATAAGAGATAGATTGCACATCAACAACCTCGTCAAAAGGTTAAGGAATTTGTTGATCTCCCCAAGATAGGGTATTTTCCAAGCTTCTTGACGTATAGAAATGTTTCGTTACAGGTTCCTTCCCTTTTTCCATGGTAGGTACTTGACTGCTACCTTATTTTTTTAATGTCTTCTCTTTTGTAGAAGTTATAGGTGACTGCTCTTTATTGTTGGTTGTCTCTCTCAATTTATCAAAGGGAATGTCCCCTGTGATTTTTCATGATGAGGCTCTTTGTTGGTCAATTCCAGGTGGTGGTTTTACTATCTGAGGTGGGGAATTGGATGGTAGGCATACATTCATTGTATTTCCTATTCACGGGACATTAATTTCTTGTTGTTCATACCCCCCTTCTTTTTCTTCTTCATTTTCACCCTTTTCAATGCTCCTATCACCCTTTTCTTCTCTGAATGTATTTTTTTCATTAGGCTGTTCATTACCAGTTTCCCCATCATTACAAGGTGACCTTTCCTCATATAAAGGTTGAGTTTCCAGTTGTGGTAAATTCACACTATCATGGCTGGTTTCAATCACTATGTCCCTTCTTTTTGGATTCTATAAGGGTCCTTCTAAGGCTAGGGTAGACATTTCTCACTGCACTTCCTCATAACTGATAGGTATTGGGGATATGTAAGATTTTGTTGAACCTTTATCATCATCATATATGTTTATTCAATTGATAAGGACCGGGGTTGTACCTATTCTGGCTGGTGTCCTTGACGATATTTGTGGCGTTCTAGCTATTGTAGGTTGCTCCACTTGGGTTTGTAGCGAACTTGCGTCATCTTGAGTGATGATACTCTCTGGTGGAGATTCTTTAGTAGTATTTGGCTCGTTTGCATGAGTGTCTGTCTCAACTGGGACAGTCCTTGGAGGATATAAAGCATGAAGAAAATGGGTCTGTCTCATCGTTTCCATAACCCTTTCTGCCTCATCTAGGATCATTGTTCCTCTTCTTGCTGACTCTATTTATTTCACTACTCTAACTTCATCTAGTGCTCTGATAGTTTCCTCTATTGTACTCTCTACAGTTTCAAATTGTTCTTGCACCAACATATCCTTAAACTTGGTAATTTATGGGTTTAATTTTCTTTGAAGAACCCCTTCCTAGGCTTGAGCATTTTCAATGAAGAACTCATCTTCATAATTGGCATGGGAGTAAGACCAATGTGACACCACTTTCCCTATGTGTTGGGGTATTACCCCTTTGGGATCATGTCTATGAAACTGACCTTTAGGGAACCTATATTCCAAATGGATCAGACCTTCTTTCTTGACATGCGTGGTGTTTTTGACTATTATATAATATCCAATATGGAAACCATAGGGTATAAAACCCCTCTTCTTTTCCTTCACCAGAGAGGCATTGAAACCTTGTAAAATGGTTTGGTAGCATATTTCCCCCAACACCAAATGGTTCGAGACATAAGCGAGGAGTATATGTGGAGCACTGGTAGCTCCAAAAACCCTTATATAAGTGCTCTTCTCTTCTAGATACCAATGACCTACTTTGGATATCATTTTCTTTACGACTACTGAAAGTCTTGGACAATTTTGTCTAAAAATAATAAAATGTATCCTAGCTATGAACTCATCACATATCATAGTGTAAAATTTCTTATACTTGTTTTCCCATAGGATTCTAAAATACACATGTACAGGTAACTGAAAGCTATTCCATCTTAGATTCATACCCGAGAAAACATTTCTCACATAGTGTTGGGTGTAGGATGGTTTTGAGGAAGAATTCAATTTTGGAAAGTAAAGATTAAATTAGAAAATTACAACTGAAAGGAAAAGCAACACGTGCGAGGGAAATCCGCATGCAAAGGAGGAAAGCATGCAAGGCGTGCATGTAGGAAAACCTAGCAACATTAGGGATAAGGGTTTTTTAAGATATTGTAATGGATGATAAGCCAAAAATAAGTATAAATAAGTACTTAGGAGGTCTAGGTCGGGTGATCAAGAAGGTTAGAGAACCTTGTTTCTCTTGGATAGGAGAATGATTGTAAGATATAAGGCATTTTTGTAAGTTGTTGAGTTGTAGGAGAGTCAAGAAAATAGATCCCGAAGGTATCGCAGGATGAGGAGCTTGGTGTGATCTAGTCAACCTCATAGGGATTGTGGAACTTGTTTTGTGATTGTATGATCATAAATTGTAGTGCACGCGGTGCCATATATTACTAAACCATAATAAAAGATCCTAAGAGCCATATATTTGTGGACATAGGATATGGGGGTGAACCATGGTAACACCTGTTTTATATGTTGTGATTGATTGCATGTTTACCTTATGTAAGTAGTTAGACTCTAAATGGATGAATGGATAATTTTTTGAGATCTGTTATGTGTTAGATACTTTAGAATGCATGCATAGAATTAATAGGTGAATGAATAGTAAGAAGAATATAAAGAACAACTAGATCAAGGATTAAGAGGACAAAATGTAATCCCAGATCCCCACTCTTTTCTAGACTGTAATCGTCCGAGCATTGCATTCACCCATAGAACTATCTCAGGTGATACTGCATAGTACACTCTGTGTGTTGTGTTGCCTTCTAGTTTACTACGAGGGCCAATAGTTTTAGAGGGATTTTTGGAAGTTGTTCATATATGAACCTGGTTCACCCAAGAAGTGGTTAGAGAAGGAGTAACAACCAACAAATGGTTCTGTTTCCGACCGAAACTACATGGGATTGAGTGAGTGGGATCTATAAAAGAATCGTGAAAAGAATGAAGGTATAAAATGGAATGTTAAGACCATGGAATCTAATGAAGGAGGAGATTGAAATCTGGTTGAAAACAAAGGAGCTTGAGTTTGCACAGAAGGATAACATAAACCCTAAGTTAACACTGTGTAAATATTTGGACAAGTACGTGTTTAGCGACCTGCATGAGGTGTTTTTCTGTGATTTCTCGCATGTGTTGCAGGAGTGGCTATTGAGTTTGAAAGACAACCACCCTACAAATCGCAGATAGCTCAAGTGGAATCTTGTGGAGTTCATGCAGTTACAACAAGTTAAGAACAAATTCACGTGTGTAGTAGATTTCTAGTTAGACAATATTGTTGAAGGATTTATCACATAATTTGCAGTAGGTACTGTGAAGTCTTACAGCGCAACAGAGAAAGAGTTCCCAAAAGAACCTAGAGATAGTTATATCATATCGCCCTATACTTAAATCAAGATCTCATTGTATAACAAAGGTGTTATGACTATGGAAGAAGACAACCAAACTTCCCTACATGCATGGGGGAAGGAGGGAAGCACTGACAAGAGTTGGAGAAATGGAGGAAGACATGGATAAGGAAAGAAGGAGAAGACCTTGGACCCAATCATGATGGAGGAAGATCATATCAAGTAGATCATGGAAATAGCTGGAAAAATGCACAGTGAAGTACCCTACCAATATAAAATGAATAATAAGAAGAGATCCATAGAATATAGAGAGGGATTGGAAAGTTATGAAGATGAGATAGAGGATCTTTGGGATGTGGAGTAGATTGAGGAAATACTACACACAAAATATGAAAGGAAGACAAGATGTCCAAGGGAAGGAATAGAAGGAAACACTCCTAATCATATTAGTGTCAGTGTGGAACCCATAACCCCATGTGTGAATAATACACCAGAAAAAACACCATCGTTTAGACAACTAAATTTTAGCAGAAGAAATACATCAAGAAGTGCACCCAATCAAGGAGCAACAACTGGACGATCTCGTTCAGGAAGTAGTATTCAAGTATATACAACACACAAAGGTCATAGTTCATCACCGTTCAAAATGGTAGGACATGATCCCACCATCAGGTTACCTGAATTCAAGGGAGAAGCATCAGGCAATCCTGAAAATCACTTGTTTATTTGTGAGAAGATTTGGGAAGCGAAGAAGATCACATATGAGTATAAAAAAATTGTGCAATTAGTTATCATGTTGAGAGACAACGCATTGGATTGGTACATGAGATTAGTTGTAAATAGTTCACCAAGAACAACAAGGGCGATTGAAGATGTCAAGAAGCTACTAATAAATGAATTTCAGAAGCCTAGCTCAGAGAATCAGTATATGAATGAGATTATTGAAATCAGGAAGAAATCAAGTGAGTTTGTTTGGGAGATTGATCAGAGGTTTAAATATCTTAAAGTTAAGCTGAAGAATGTCATGATGGATATGAAACATAAACATCTCTTTGTGAATTCACTATTACCACACCTGAAATACCCTTTGAGGTAGAAGAAGTTTCAAACTCAGGCATAGGCTCTATAGGAAGCCCTACAACTGGAAGAGAACCAGTATCAGAAGACATATACAACAATAGAGGAGCTGAAGGAGGATATGAAGAACCTCACATTTCAACTAAACCAGAATAAGAACAAAGAGAAAAGAGAAGTTGTTTGGTGTACCACATGCATGATAGAAGGACATCACAAGAATGACTTCTCAACTTTGATGCAGTACATGGAAACATGGATACCAAACCCTTTTTCAATAGGAGGACCATGGTGCAAGATCTATAAAACACATGGACATGACCCATATCATTATCCCATGATGCATAAGTATCAGACAGTACCCAAGAGTTCATATTGCAACTTTTGCAAATCAGTGGTTCATGATGACAAAGATTGTAGGAAAATGGACTTGATGCAGGAAATAATTTCAGACACCTATAGGGTGCAGGAAGAAATGATGACAGGGAAAGTTTCACCTCGGTTTAACCAGGTACCACCTCCATACAACATTGTGCAACATCAGTATAATAACACGCATCCACGGTATAACCTCGCGTAGTATAATCAGGCACCTCAGTACAATGGACCACAAGAAAATCGAGGAGGATACAGAGATGGAGGATGAGGTAGAGGAGGATTTGGAAGAGGAAGAGGTCCAGTAGTATGCCACAACTGCCAATATCCAAGACACTATGCAAGGTAATTTCCACTTCCACTTGCGACATGCATGTACTGTTGCAAAACAGACCATGATACGGAGTATTTTCCGACATTATTGGGAAAAATTCAAGAAAAGTGGAATCAGAGAAATTAGAATGTTTAGTGTATTTCTGAAGAGATGAGGGATGATGGGAGAAACATCAACATAGAAACATGAGGAGGAACTGATGCACTAATATAGGAGTCAGCGCAACACCAATGGGTGTAAAGGAATATTGAACCATAGAAACTGTTTGATGTGAGGAAAGAAAAATAAATATTTGAGGTAGGACAAGAGTTCCTCAAGAA
Organism: Picea engelmannii; assembly: GCA_009831015.1. Lineage (NCBI taxonomy): Eukaryota > Viridiplantae > Streptophyta > Pinopsida > Pinales > Pinaceae > Picea > Picea engelmannii. The sequence continues at coordinate 85,146 of ML808003.1, forward strand.
AGATGTTGCATCTACATCAACCAAGTAGCATACTTAGAATGTACCAATGTACAAGATTCCCTTATCAATGGACCACACCAAATAAGTACCACCTATAGCGTAAGAAAGTACCATAAATAATATTCTGCAATCTTCTGTTAAGCTACTGAATGACCAATCATCTGTTAAAATTTTGCAAAATATGTTAGAAAAATGTAACACATAGGTAGAGGGGAAGTTAGAATAGAAAATAGTCAATCACCTCCATACAAAAAGGAGGACAAGTAGGGAATTTGGATTGAATGCTAACATTGGATATTTCAATATGGGGGATATCATATTGGATTTAGGCTTCGACGTAAATGTGTTACCCAAGAAGACATGGAAGTGTATGGGAGAGCCCACACTAGGATATTCACCTATCCAATTGAAGCTATCAAACCAACATAGAGTTCTATCAATTGGAAGGCTTAAGGGTGTGACAATAGATCTGGATGGAATGATAACTAAGGTAGACTTTGAAGTGATAGAAATAGTTGATGGCACAACACCCTATCCAACATTGCTTGGCCTGGATTGGGAATTTGATAACCAGGCCATAATAAACCTGAATACAAGGAATATGCCATTTGAATCAGGAGAATATAGATTCATTGTGCCATTAGATCCATCATAAGGAGAAAGGTTTGCAGAACCCACTTTCTTAGATCTAGAGGAAATCAACCAGTTATAAAGAACCACCGCGCATGAAGAATATTATGTCAACCCAACTGTAGATGGAGTACTTATCTAGAGGAGCATCAAATCATGTGCTTCTTAATCAGACGTAGGATTCAAGAATTGGAAGCAGAGATTACATGAAGTCTCCACATGAAGGTGCGCAAGAATAGACCGCGCAGTAAGATGGGTGGGTACAGAGATAAGAGAACCTCCCTATTTTCATGGGGTGAATGACTTAGAAGAATTCCTAACAAGATACAAATATGAAGTGTTAAATAATCAAAGGGTCTTAGCCCTGGAAATTTCACTCAAGGAAACACCTTCAAGATGGTGGAGTGCACACAAAGAAACAATTAAGGACTGGTACCAATGTAAGAGAATGTTGTGCACTAGATTTGGTGCAGAGCAGGGGAGCACTAAGATGCAGAGATATGATGGACAGGGGACACCAATAGAACATTTGGAGAAATGAATAACACTATGGAGGATGACACCACCAAAGGAATGGCCTCATTACTTCATCCATATCTTAGAAGGAATTCCAGAAAACTAATATGTAGACCAAGAACTACACAAAGGCACTATACAATGGACAACATTACATCAGAATTTTATAGTAACCTTCTCATTCGAACATGAGAACCACAACATTGACTCAAAACTCCAACAAATCAGAGGGGTGATATTTACTCATGAACCAGAAGTGAAACTCATGACATAGTATCAACAACAGAATAGGAAAACAATCAAAGAACTATTTGCATGCTATCATGTGGAAAAAGAAGCACCAGAGGAAGATGACCCACACAACATTCATATTACAGAAGTTGAAGGTGAAAGAAAGGTGGAAGGTCCATATTTGGAATCAGAAGTATTTGTTGCACCTATCAAAGTGAATAAATTTAATATGGGGACAACAAATAAACCTAAAATAGAAAGTATTGGAGACTATTGGGATGAACAAACAGTGGAAAGAATAACAAAGTTACTCCACGAGTAAAGTGACCTATTCCCAACAATGTTTACAGAGATGAAAGGCATAGCATGAGAGATAGGAGAGATGAAGATACCTCTCAAACCTGAGGCTAGATATATCAGACAGAGACCTTATAGACTGAATCCAATATATAAGCAGAAAGTGAAAGCATAAATTGATAGAATGTTAGAATATGGAATTATAGAACTAGTAGAAGAATATAAATGGATAATCCATATGGTAGTGAAAGAAAAGAAACAAGGGGGGATAAGGATTTGTGTAGACATGAGGAAACTAAATGATGCTTGCATACATGACCCTTTTCCCACCCCTTTCACAAATGAGGTATTTGAGAATGTGGAAGACCACGAGGCATACTCATTTATAGATGGATTCTCAGTTTACCATTACATCAAGATAGCTCCAGAAGACAACTACAAGACTACTTTTTCCACAGAATGGGGATCCTCCCAGTACACATTCATGCCTTTTGGGATGAAGAATGCACCATCTATATTTTCAAGGGTCGTAATAGTTTCCTTTAAGGAGTTCATACATCAGTTTTTATAAGTATATGTGGATGATTGTACTATATACATCCTACTCATAGATCATGTGGAAGTGTTAAGTCTGATGTTGGAAAGATGCAGGCAGTTTCAAATATCATTGAATATAAATAAGTGCATCTTTGGGACACCTTTTGGAATAATGTTAGGACACATAGTGTGCAAACAAGACTTGCTAGTGGATCCTGCTAAGATTTCATTCATTATTAATTTACCACCACCAAAATTCATGCCCTAGTTGAGATAAACATTGGGACATACATGATACTACAACAAATTTATAAAAGGGTATGCATAGATCATTGCGCCAATGGAGAAACTGTTAAAGAAGGATATTAAATTCCAGTGGACACCCTAAAAGAAGGATTGTCAATAAGGTTTGGAAAACCTAAAAGAAAATATGGTAACATCACCTATACTATTATTCCCATATTGGGAAAATACATTCCATGTGAATGTAGATGCATCAACTATAGCACTTGGAGCAATTCTGGTGCAACTAGGAGCAGGGGATTTGGATCATCCTATAGCATTTGCAAGCAGAAAACTGTCAGAATCAGAGCATAAATATAATACTACGGAAAGAGAAGGCCTATGTATGGTCTATGCACTTTACAAGTTCATACATTACTTACTTGGAAAACACTTTAAGATGTTCGCAGATCATTCAACCCTCAAATACCTAGTCAACAAGCCAGTGTTGGGGGGGGAGGATCTATATATGGCTACTTTTATTTCAAGAATTTGACTTTGAAGTGATATTCAAACCAAGGAAGATAAGTGTAGGACCTAATCACCTATCAAGAGTAATGAATGGAGAATAACCTACCAACTTGGAAGACAACTTCCCCGATGCACAATTATTTTCAGTCCAAATAGTCGATGAATACTTTGTTGATATTATTGAATACTTGAGTACATGAATTGTGCCACAAGATTTTAACACTGCGCAAAAGAAAAATATGGTAGTTAGATTTGTAGACTATCAAATGATTGTAGGACATTTATACAATATGGGAGCAGATAACATTTTGAGAAGATGTGTACTAGAACATGAAAGGCCTAGGATTTTGGAAGAAGCTCATGAGTGAATAGCTGGAGGACATTATGCAGGAAAAGATATCGCGTAGAAGGTATTGTGCATAGGACTATGGTGGCCAACAATTCACAGAGATGCTAAGGACTATTTCCATAGATGTGATGTCAGTCAGAGGATTGGTAAACCTAATTGAAGGGATTAGATGCCCCTAAGACCACAAGTAACTTTGCAGGTATTTGAAAAATGGGCAATAAAATTTGTGGGGCCAATCCACCCACCAAAAAAAAGGTCAGGAGTGAGATATATCATTATTGTGACATAATAATTAGCAATATGAGAAGAAGCAACACCAGTCAAACACTGTAGCACAGATACAACATCACACTTCTTGTTTGAGCAAGTGATCACTAGATTTCGTTGTCCAAGGATTTTGATGAGTGACCAAGGTACTCACTTTATCAATAGTACTATCAAGGTTATGACTGAGGAGTTTGAAGTCTATCATAATAATATTACACCATACCATCCTCAAGAAAATGGATCAGTAGAATATGTTGGCCCTTGACCAAGTTTTGAGGATCCTTAATCATGTTTGACCTACTTTTGGGACTTCGATAGGCTATCGAAGGTGGAGCGCAAGTCGAAACGGAGATCATGGGATCTCGACCCCTTTTTAGGGATTTATGGGTTTTGGGATTATGTAACGGGTATGGGGATGTCGGCCCATGGGTTTACCCATGTTTAGGCCCAATTTTTTAATGTATAAATAGATGTCTAGGCGATGTAGGAAGGAGCTTGATACATTGCTAAGTGCTAGGGCAAGGGAGACATCTATGTGATGCTAGGTGCTAAGTGAAAGTGGTAATTGTAATTTCTTTGTGCATACTGTGTAAGACTTGCAGAGCTAAGTGAAAGTGATCATAAGAGACTGTGGAAGGATTTGTGTTGTAACTCAGGGAAGGAGGATCTAGCAATGTGCACATATCTCCTGTCCTCTGCGGAGTAAGATCTCAAGGCTCTGTGCATGTAGAATATTGATAGAAGACAATAAAGAGAAGAAGAGTTGGTGGATGTATCTCTAGGGAGGGGGTGAACCACACATATCCTATGTTGTGGTTGTTTTGTGCATTTTGTGTGTTCTCTTGTTTATGTGATTAAATGCTTAGTGCGTTGATGTATATTAGATGAATCTGATATGGTAGCTTAGTGTTGAATAATGTGAATGAATGTTAGATTTGACTTATGTTGATGTGATTAGTGCTTGGTTATATTAGATCTGTGTGAATATTGTGTTGTTCTGTTAATAGGGTTTATCCACGTTGTAAGCTAAAGGCGAATATTGACGAACTATAACTGCTAAGTGCTCTGTTAAAGTGTTACAATCATATATTTGTGTCCCATCTAAGGTTGAAGACATCGGAGTCCTGCAACCACCCCTGCCTCTACCTCATGTGAGACTTCATATGCTTCATAGGTGTTTTTGAAAGGGTTGATATTTAGGGTTTTGTTGGTGCATTGTTGTAGCATTGAACCCTGAGTCTGCCCCTGTCCCAACAAATGGTTATATTGCTAGGAATGGAACTGTGATTGCTGGGAACTAAAGAAAAGATAAATATCTGTGCGTATATCTATAGCCGTAGTGCACAATATTCTACTTGACCTATGAAGCTTTGTGCCAAGAAGAAGAGTTGGATATGAAGAAAAGAGGTAAGACATGAAATCTTTGTGCTCTGATAAAGGTAAGAACAGTGAAAAGTTTTGATTGAAAAAGTAAGATAAGTGGAAATTTTTGTTTCAAAAGTATGGATCTAGGTATGTTTGATAATTTTGTCCTAGCTTGAAAAGTAGAGCACAGCTAGATGAAATAAGGTTTGATATGAGTAGATATGACAAAAATAGTGAAAGATATATTATTCCTATGCATAAAAAGAATGTTTGGACTAACAAATGGATGCAGGATCCTAGAAAGATTTTTTTCCAGGTTAGCTACTATGATCCTAGTGCAAAGTACAGGAAAGGTTGGGGATCATTTAAAAGAAAAATAAGACTAACCTTTTGTTACAGTTGCAAAAGACTAGGACATCGTGCTAAGGAATGCCCTGGTAGAATACCTAGTTGTCTTTGTTGTAAAGCTATGGATCATGAATTTTTAGACTTCCCTAGAATGATTGCTAAACTTGACAGAATGAATATGAGATAAGAAAACCCTCAGGAAGACCAAGAAACTATGACCATGGTAGAACCCATAAAGAATCAGAGAATGTATTACTACAAATGAAAGAAACCCTAAATGATCACAGAAATACCAACGTATCAAAGATATTCAAAGAAAAATAATGCATAGAAGAAAGAATAGGAGACTTCGACATTGATTGTGTTCTGGATGAAGAAACACAGGTGAATATCATGACAGCAAGAACTTGGAAAACTTTAGGAAAGCCTATTATGATTCCTTCATTGGGAGGAATAGGATTATTTAGAGGAAATATGATAACCCTATGTGGAAGACTCACCTAGGTATCTATGAGTGCTCATGGAACTTCGATAGAGGAAGATTTTGAGATTGTTAAATTTATTGAGAACAATGCCCCATTTGATATATTACTAGGAAAACCTTGGATTGAAAAAGAATAGGCCAGAAGAAAAGAAGAGGAAGTCTTAGAGAATAAGAAGTAAGAATTAAAATATTTCATGAATAGGAGGATAACACACTTGATTGAAGAATAGGAGAATAGATCAAAGCTACTTAGAACCAGAAAATTGGACATCGAAGTTAAAAGAACACAAGAAGACTCACAGAAGACTGATGTACCTACCCTAGAGAGAGAAGACGTATTACTCTCTGACCCTATGAAATAATATCAACAACGTGAAGTTACTATGCCAAAAGGAGATAAGAATCAGAATGGAAAGAGGAATACTGAGACAAAGATCACCAGGAAGAAGGCTAGAAAACTCAGTAAGAAGAGAGCAAAGATAGAAAAGTTACAGAAGGTCCAAGAGGGGACTTCGCAGAGGGAAGGTTTGCAAGACTGGAACTTCATCGGAATATCAAAATAGTAGAACATGACACTTCGCCATGGTGAAGAGATATAGTCGTTAAAATCATTATAACCATTAGCCCGATGACTTGAATGGTTATACTAGCAGTAATGGCCTGAAGACTCACCATCAAACTGTTGGGACCCCGCCGCAATGGATAGAACCACATCGATGAAGACCTCTCATCCGTTGGAGATATCCATTACATCATGTCTACTTATTCCATCGACTGTTGCACCGAGAATACTTTTGTGAATTGTATCCAAGCCAACTCATTGCTATCGTGTTGTGTTTATTGAGATCGACACCTATTCCATTTCATTGCACACTCATTCATCCACATGAGTTATCTGATATAAGCATGCATGTCGGATGAGCTCAGCACTGCAAATAAATCCATAGAAGAAGTTCTCATCGATATCATGGCCGAGAAAGTAATGTCTACAGGTATTCAGGCATCATCGACAAGAGGATTACAAGCCTCTCCGTCGACTACTCACGGATCCGGACCATCCCGACCGGCGGTAGAGAAGAGAACCAAGAACAGAGTTGACCTAGCCAACACAAATTTAATCTCGACCATCTTACCAGACTACATCCCACCTCTGGCCGGTGTGGTGAGTCGTGACTATGTCCTGAGGGACTTTGATTACACCATGGTTACTGCATACCTCCAAAAGGGAATACGTGCAGTTAGAATGCAACAGGAAAAGATCGCGACGTTGAAGTTCAACGACTTCAACCTAGGATACCACAAGCACCATAGTATGCTCACTCCTAACAAATAGTTGACCAGGATGAAGGGGAAGAACTCGAAAGTAATCCCCTAGCCATGGACTATGAACCTTGTGCAATCCACTCTCTTGAATGTAAAGAAGATTCTACACTTTGGAAGGAGACAGGAGGTTAGCGCCTGTGTTGAGATCTTGCTCTCATGTTACCATGGCGGCTACCTAGGGTTAGAACGACACATCACATCATAGTCGATCCAACATTGATCCATAGGATCACCAGATTGAGCATGTAGGGACCCGACCCGCAGGACTTCTACCGAGGAAAGGCTACATATCGCACATTAGCACAGAAGATCAAAGACACATATGGCGATGTAGAAAAGGGGGCGTGAGGATACAAGGTAGATTCCATCCAGAATGGCACAGTGCACCTGGCATACCAGTTGATCATAGGAAATCTCGTAAGAAAGAATAGACCTACAAAGGTCATAGGATTCATTGTTGACCATGCCTGGAAATGTCTAGAAGGACTCCAGATGAACTAGGCAAAGTACTTGGTCAACCAGCTAGAATTAGACTGTCGTGAATCTCAGGATCAGGGCTATTATTTCCACTTTAGCTAGCTCCTGATCCTCATCGCATTTACCGCTTGGGAGATGTTGTAAGGTGCAACCTTCCTGGACATCGGGCCGATTGAGCTGCTCACTATGAAATTCAACACGCTCTGGTACTTGAGCGATATGGGAAAATAGTGGTAGTCGAACGTGGTCTTCAACACATACTATCTCCAACTGAAGAATTCCATAGAAGTTGTCCCTCACATGACGCCAAACACCCTGTACTGGTTAATACCTCTCATGAAGTTCTGCATAGATTGACACTTCATCTACATCACTGTGCGAGCAAATGAGCATAAAGAGGAGATTCAGTCATACTATAAGCTCACATAGGAGGACCTCGAAGAGATAACCAAGGACTGGTTTGCAGAGCTCCTCATCCCTGCTGACCCTGTAGAGATGTCTAATCCCGAAACTGACAGCTCGAAGGCCACTCAAAAAGAACACTACACACCTGGAACCAACATAAGAAAGAATACTGAATAAGTCCAAGACTTGAGAAACTCATCAGAAGAAACTGCTTTAGTATCACCTAGCCATGGGGTGATGATGAAGTAGAAAAGACAAATGGCAGAGAAGATCAGCAGAAGCAAGGTGAAGTAACACTGCCTAAGGATCCTGTTGATGAGAATGATCCCTTGAAGAAATGGAAGGTTTCACCCACGAAACCCACTTCCCGAAATAAATCCAGAGCCACCTTGACTAAGATGAAGACTGTGCTCACTGTATATGACTTTGACTTCATCATCGTAGCTATAGCATATGCCTCGCTGGACATCTTTCAGAAACATGAAGCCAAGTAGGAGGATATGTACGATAGAATTGAGGTTGAAATCAGAGGGGTACAATAGGCCCTTCAATCCAGTCGTGCAGTATCCACTATGCCCTCTCCATCAATAGAACCAGAGTTGGGAGATGAGCCTGCCCAAATCCGTAGACTAGCTGATGCAACCGAGGCTCACCTTCGTTGAGCACAAGATGAGAAAGACTAGGCCACAATAGCCCTGAAACAAGCCTATGAATAAATGGTAGATCAACTACAGGTTGCACAAAAGGAGAAAGAGGACCTTCAAGCCAAGTTTGAATAAGAGAGGGCACAAGCCAAGCAAGAGAAAGAACAATTTCTCATAGAACATATTGGAGTCAAAGAAGCAGTCAGCAGAGCACTTTGCTCTGTGGCAGGATTAGAGCCAAAGGTAGAAGACCAAGTGGAGCATCAAGTAGCACGACTCACAGAAGATATCCAGCAGCTACAACAAAGAATATCAGACTTAGAGCTATGAACAGAGCCCAACACTCTGCTGGATGTACGAGATCAAAGAGAAGCAACTGCTCGAAGTGCAGTTGAAAGAATCAAGGCCCTCGCCATGGAATGTAAACAACTAAGTGATCGTAGTGCCCAGACTTATGAGCGACTCACTGAGGATTCTGAATTAAAGGCACTGCAGTCACAGCTCCAAGAGGCAAAGAAATAAGCATAAACAATACAGGCGCTGTTGAATCCCTTGTTATCCATTGAGTAGGTCCAAACCATTCATATCAAATTCATGGAAGTGACTCAGAGGCTCCAACCAATACAGGATGAGGCTTGCCAACTATTCACATAAATTGAAGGCTAAGGAGAAGAACTGGAGCAAGTCATCACTACAGCTGAACAACGCTTAGAGGGACCTATCAACGAAGAAGTAATCCAAAAGTTCGTTGAATAGGAGTTCATGGCACAACAATAGGTCGAAGCATCTCAAGTCAAGCTCTAGGATTTTCAAGCAGATCTTCCTAGACCAGAGTGACTAGGGACGAGTCACAGGTGAGTGTTGGGGGCATGTTGGCCCTTGACCAAGTTTTGAGGATCTTTGGTCATGTTTGACCTAATTTTGGGACTTCGATGGGCTGTCGAAGACGGAGCGCAAGTCGAAGCGAAGATCACAGGATCTCATCCCATTTTTATGGAATTTTTGGTTTTGGGATTATGTAATGGGTATGGGGATGTCGGCCCATGGGTTTACCCATGTTTAGGGTTGATTTTGTAATGTATAAATAGATGTCTAGGTGATGTAGAAAGGATCTTGATACCTTTCTAAGTGTTAGGGAAAGGGAGACATCTATGTGATGCTAGGTGCTAAGTGCAAGTGGTAATTGTAATTGCTTTGTGCATACTGTGTAAGACTTGCAGAGATAAGTACAATTGATCGTAAGAGACCGTGGAAGGATTTTTGCTATAACTCAGGGAAGGAGGATCTAGCGATGTGCGTAGATCTCCTGTCCTCTGTGGAGTAAGATCTCAAGGTTCTTTGCATGTAGAATATTGAAAACAAATAATAAAGAGAAGAAGAGTTGGTGGACGTAGCCCTAGGGAGGGGGTGAAACACATATATCCTGTGTTGTGGTTGCTTTGTGCATTTTGGGTGTTCTCTTGTTTATGTTATTAAATGCTTAGTGTGCTAATGTATGTTAGATGAATCTAATATGATAGCTTAGTGTTGAATAATGTGAATGAATGTTAGATCTGACCTATGTTGATGTGCTTAGTGCTTGGTTATATTAGATCTGTATGACTATTACACCATTCTATTATTAGGGTTTATCCGCAATGTAAGCTAAAGGCGAATATTAACGAAATGTAACTGCGAAGTGCTTTGTTAAAGTGTTACAATCATAGATCTGTGTCCCAGCTAAGTTTGCAAACATCGGAGTCCTGCAACCACCCCTGCCTCTACCTCGGGTGAGACTTCATCTTCTTCGCAGGTGTTGCCGAAAGGGACTGTAGTTAGGGTTTTGTTGGTGGGTTGTTGTAGCGTTGAACCCTAGGTATTCCCATGTCCCAAAAGAATTCTTCAATAAGATCTTGTAGAATTCTATGACAAAGATCTTCAATGTCAACAGGGATGATTGGGATTTGAATATACTAGTAGTACTAAGGGCATACATGACTACATGTAAAAATATGACAGGATAGACAACATTCGTATTGGTGTATGGGCAGGAAGCAGTAGTACCACTATAATTTTTGGTACCCAGTCTGTGCATAACATCCATTACCAACATGACAGAAAGAGGCACAATAAAGGAAAGGCTCAATAAACCAATGGATATGGAAGAAGATAGGATTATGGCAAGATTTCACCAAGAGGTATAGAAAGAAAGAGACAAAGCTTGGCATGACAGACATATCAAGAGGAAGATTTTCAGGGAGGGAGATCTAGTATTTCTTTATGATAGTAAATTTTTTCAGCATATAGGAAAATTCAGAATGCATTGGCTGGGGCCATATGAAGTGAAGACTATCACAAATGGGGGATTTGTACAGCTGAAAGATTTGAGAGGCACAGAACTGAGAGGAATGATCAATGGAAATCGACTGAAATTGTATAGGGACAATCAACCTCCTAGATGATGCAAGTGGATATCGGTGGCCACCCACCTTTTCCAAATGGCTCAAAATAGTTTTCTAGAAATTTTGACAATATACTATTTTTAGCAGGTTTTAACTTCTGGGGCCATTTTGAGGGCCCAAAGGAAGGTTTTTTGAGATCAAGTTTATCAATGATATCCGAAGGCATTATTGAGCTCCCAAAATTAATCTCCTCAATGATACCTTTCCAATGAGCTATCACATGCCTAAAATGGAGATCATATGCAAAAGTTACGACCCTGGGAAGTTGATGTACTCACTTACCCAAACGGGGCCAACATAACTTTTGACACTTCATCTCCTAGGGTTAGGTTTTTGGATGTCTAGGGTTTTTTTCATTCCTTCTTATTGTAAAAAGGTCTTCAGAGCCTCATTGTAATCATCTTCTTATGAATTCGAGTAGCCGTCACATCTCTTCTCAGAGATAAGCTGTCACCATTCTAGCGAGTCTTTCACTCTGTATTTTTACAATCTCTGTACATTTCTTTCATTAATAGAAATTGTGTATTACTATATATCTATGTTTATGGTTGCATCTCTGATACATTTCTGTTATATTATTGAATATTTGCGATATCTCTGTGCATTTATTTATTATATCTCCGATCTATTTTGTGCCGAAAATAATCTGGATCAGTGGTATCAGAGCAGGCTGCTCTTGATCATTTTTTCAGTGCATGTCCCCGACGAGGTCTGATTATAGCAAGTTGGGTCTCGATCTTGTCTCTCTTTAAGACAATCACTCTCTCACACCCAATAAACCCTCAATGGCAGAAGAAAAGAAAAACGACAGAGCAGACAATCCTATCAATCTATTGCTTGAGAAAGCTCTCACACAACAAAGGGACGAAATGATCTAGAATTTTTCCCACATCCTTCAATGCCTGTCGATAGCATCAGACACATATTCATCAAGTGGCCACTTTGGAGGCACCTCGTCTTTCAAGGTACAAGTTAATTTTGATATTCTTGTATTTGAAGGACAGATAGATGCAGAAGCCCTAGAAAACTGGTTAACTCTGCTAGAAGGTTATTTCTCTGTTCACAATTTTTTCAACAAAGAAAAGATCACCTTCGCGCTCCTTAAAGCTCTCCCTCATGTCAAACATTAGTGGGAAACTTACCGGGAGAAAATTTCCATAGAGGAGTCTGGAATATATGGGGCCGATCCCACTTGGGATTTTTTTGTGGATGCGGTAAAAGAACAGTATTACCCTGTTGGAAACTATGAGGACCAATACATGAGATGGACCACACTGCGGCAAGAGAGGGGCCAAGTAGTTCTAGAGTTCACCAATACCTTCCATACCTTGCACACCAAGTTGGGTATCAAAGACTCTGAGCAACATTTGGTTTTGAAATATCGTGGGGCTCTACACAGATACATCCAGACTGAAATGGAATTTTTTGACATCTCATCACTTGGTGCTCCTTATCGATATGTTATTAAAATTGGAAGAAATTTAAGCACCAGAACAATCGTGAATTCGGGTCTGCAAATCCACAACAACCAAACTATGAAAAATATGACCCTAACAAAGAGTCTCCTGAAAACCAATCCAAGACATAGGAAAAGAAGGGTCACGGGAAGACAAAGAAGGACACCAGAAAATGGTGTGATTTCCACAAAAGCGCCTAGCACAACACCGATGAATGTCGCTCAAAATATTCATTGGTGGCCGAGATCAAAGAAAAGGAGCTGAACCCTGATTCTAAATCTAATTTTGAAAATACTGGTAAATGACAGATCATTGATGCAGACCCCACTGATATTGTCACGACCACAGCAATTTAACTAGAAGAACCAACAGATCCTGAAGAGGGGGAGATCCTTTTTCATTCACAGATGTGGGTGAAGGGGACCCTGAAGCATTTTATTGTTGATAGCGGAAGCTAGAAAAACCTCATCTCAGTAGAGGTCATCAAACAGTTGGGATTGTCGGCAACACCACACCCATAGCCATACAACATCGGGTGGATTTGGGAAGGATGAGATCTCTGTGTCAACCAACAGTGTCGATTGTCATACAGCATCCAACCCTTCAAGGATGAGGTATTATGTGATGTTTCCCCACTAGATGTGGATGAGGTATTATGTGATGTTTCCCCACTGGATGTGGATGAGGTATTATGTGATGTTTCCCCACAAGATGTCTATGATGTTCTCTTGGGCCAACCATATATGTGGAGACACCATGTTGTTTATGAGTCTCAACCCCATAGTTTCATTTTTACTTTGGGGGGTCATCTCTACAGAATACCAGAGGTAGTTCCGACTACTATTCCACCTAAAAATATATACAAGGTAGTATCTCATACTGCAAAATTCAGCTTCTTCATAATCTGTTCAAAAGGAGAACAAAAGGACACTACAACCACTACAGCCTTGCCCCAAGAACCTTCTATCCAACAGAAGCAGGTCAACAAGGCTTCAGCAAAGTGCAAAGATTACTTATCCACATCGTCCTCTCATGTATCTTGACTTGTTGAACAGGCTCAACCTCAACAGGTTCATGACAGATTTCCACAAACTGAGCAGCGCGACGTCTCAAGCAAGACAAGCAGCTCACCAAGATGGAGATTCAACAAACATTGTTCCCTCTCCCCCAAGAATTCAACGCAATGGAGACCATTGCTTCCTAATAAGGGAGGATTGATCCAAGTAGATATCGGTGGCCACCCACCTTTTCCAAATGGCTCAAAATAGTTTTCTAGCAATTTTGGCAATTTACTATTTTTAGTAGGTTTTAACTTTTGGGGCCATTTTGAGGGCCCAAAGGAAGGTTTCTCAAGATCGAGTTTCTCAATGATATCCAAGGGAATTATTGAGCCCCCAAAATTAATCTCCTCGATGATACCTTTCCAACGAGCTATCACACACCTAAAATGGAGATCGTATGCAAACGTTACGACCCCGGGAAGTTGCTGTACTCACTTACCCAAACGGGGCCCACATGACTTTTGGCGCTTCATCTCCTAGCGTTAGGTTTTTGGATTTATATGGTTTTTGGCATTCCTTCTTATTGTAAAAATTACTTCAGAGCTTCATTGTAATCATCTTCTTGCGAATGCGAGTAGCCATCACATCTCTTCTCAGATATAAGCTGCCACCATTCTAGTGAGTCTTTCACTCTATATTTTTACAGTCTCTGTACATTTATTTCATTAATAGAAATCATGTATTACTGTATATCTGTGTTTATGGTTGCATCTATGATACATTTATGTTATATTATTGAATATTTGTGATATCTATATGCATTTCTTTATTATATCTCCGATCTCATTTCGTGCCAAAAATAATCCTGATCAGTGGTATCAGAGCAGGTTGCTCTTGATCATTTTTATAGTGTATCTCCCCGACGAGGTCCGATTATAGAAAGTTAGATCTCGAGCTTGTCTCTCTTGAAGACAATATCTCTTGCACACACAATAAACCCTCAATGGCGAAAGAAAATAAAAATGATGGAGTAGACAATCCTATCAATCTGTTGCTTGAGAAAGCTCTCACGCGACAGAGAGACGAAATGATGTAGAATGTTTCCCACATCCTTCAATGCCTTCCGATAACATCAGCCACATCTTCATCAATTGGCCACTTTTGAGTCACCTTTCCTTTCAAGGTACAAGTTAATTTTGATATTCCTGTATTTGAAGGATAGATATATGCAGAATCCCTAGAAAAATGGTTACCTCTGCTAGAAGGTTATTTCTCTGTTCACAATTTTTCCGACAAAGAAAATATCACCTTCGCACTCCTTAAATCTCTCCCTCATGTCAAACATTGGTGGCAAACTTACTGGGAGAAAAGTTCCACATAAGAGTTTGGAATATATGGGGTCGATCCCACTTGGGGTTTTTTGGTGGATGCGGTAAAAGAATAGTATTACCCTGTTGGAAACTATGAGGACCAGTACATGAGATGGACCACACTACGGCAAGAGAGGGGCCAAGTAGTTTCAGAGTTCACCAATAGCTTCCATACCTTG
Organism: Picea engelmannii; assembly: GCA_009831015.1. Classification (NCBI taxonomy): domain Eukaryota; kingdom Viridiplantae; phylum Streptophyta; class Pinopsida; order Pinales; family Pinaceae; genus Picea; species Picea engelmannii. Next base: position 100,220 of record ML808003.1, read on the forward strand.
TGCACCAAGATGGGTATCAAAGACTCTGAGAAACATTTGGTTCTTAAATACAGTGGGGCTCTACACAGATACATCCAGACTTAAATGGATTTTCTGGACATCTCATCACTTGCTGTTGCTTATCGGTATGTTGTTAAAATTGAGAAGAAATTTAAGCACCAGAACAAAGGGGAATTCAATTATGAAAATCCACAACAACCAAAGTATGAAAAAGATGGCCCTAACAAACAGTCTCCTGAAAACCAGTCCAAGACACAGGAAAAGAAGGGTCACGGGAAGACAAAGAAGGACATCGAAAAATGGTGTGATTTCAACAAAAGCTCCTGGTACAACACCGATGAATGTCGCTCAAAACATTCATTGGTGGCCGAGATCAAACACAAGGAGCCAAACCCTGATTTTGAATCCAATTCTGAAAATACTGGTAAAGGACAGATCATTTACATAAACCCCATTGTTTTTGTCGTGACCGCAGCAATTCAACCAGAAGAACCAACAGATCCTGAAGAGGGGCAGTGCCTTTTTCATTCAAAGATGAGGGTGAAGGGGACCCCACTGCATTTTATTTTTGATAGCGGAAGCCAAAAAAACCTCATCTCAAAAGAGGTCATCAAATAGTTGGGATTGTTGACAAGACCACACCTACAGCCATACAACATCGGGTGGCTTCGACAAGGACGAGATCTTTCTGTCAACCAATAGTGTCAATTTTCATACGACATCCAACCCTTCAAGGATGAGGTATTATGTGATGTTGCCCCACTGGATGTCTGTGATGTTCTCTTGGGACAACCATATATGTGGAGACTCCATGCTACTTATGAGTCTCGGCCCCGTAGTTTCATTGTTACTTTGGGGGGTCATCTCTACAGAATACCAGCGGTAGTTCCGACTACTATTCCACCTAAAAATTGTCGCAAGGTAGTATCTCATACTGCAAAATTCAACTTCTTCACAATCTATTCGAAAGGAGAACAAAAGGACATTGCAACCACTACAGCCTTTCCCAAAGCACCTTCTATCCAACAGAAGCAGGTCGAAAATCCTACAGCAAAGGGAAAAGATTCCTTTTGCACATCGTCCTCTCATGTATCTTGACTTGTTGAACAGCCTCAACCTCAACAAGTTCGTGACAAATTTCCACAAACTGAGTAGTGCGATGTCTCCATCAAGACAAGCAACTCACCAAGATGGAGATTCAACAAATGTTTTTCCCTCTCCCCCGGGAACTCAACGCAATGGATACCATTTCTTCCTAAGGAGGGAGGATTTATCCAAGTGGATATCGGTGGCCACCCAACTTTTCTAAATGGCTCAAAACAGTTTTCTGGCAATTTTAGCAATTTACTATTTTTAGCAGGTTTTAACTTCCGAGGCCATTTTGAGGGCCCAAAGGAAGGTTTTTCGAGATAGAGATTCTCAATGATAGCCAAAGGAATGACTGAGCCCTAAAAATGAATCTCCTCGATGATACCTTTCTAGCAAGCTATCACACGCCTAAAACAAAGATCGTATGCAAACGTTACGACCCCGGGAAGTTGATGTACTCACTTACCCAAACGGGGCCCACATGACTTTTGGCGCTTCATCTCCTAGTGTTAGGTTTTTGGATTTCTAGGGTTTTTGGAATTCCTACTTATTGTAAAAATTCCTTAAGAGCCTCATTGTAATCATTTTCTTTTGAATGCGAGTAGTCGTCACATCTCTTCTTAGAGATAAGCTACCACCATTTTAGCGAGCGTTTCACTTTGTATTTTTACAGTTTCTGTACAGTTCTTTCATTAATAGAAATTGTGTATTACTGTATATCTATTTTTATGGTTGAATCTCTGATACATTAATGTTATATTATTGAATATTTGTGATATCACTGTGCATTTCTTTGTTATATCTCGGATCTCATTTTGTGCCGAAAATTATCCAGATCAGTGGTATCAGAGCAGGCTGCTCTTGATCATTTTTTCAATGCATGTCCCCGACGAGGTCCAATTATAGCAAGTCTAGTCTCAATCTTGTATCTCTTGAAGACAATCTCTCTCACACACCCAAGAAACCTTCAATGGCAGAAGAAAAGAAAAACGACGGAGCAAACGATCTTATCAATCTATTGCTTGAGCAAGCTCTCACGCAACAGAGGGATAAAATGATGGAGAATTTTTCCCACATACTTCAATGTCTGTCGATAGCATCAGGCGCATCTTCATCAAGTGGCCACTTTGGAGGCAGCTCGCCTTTCAAGGTACAAGTTAATTTTGATATTCTTGTATTTGAAGGACAGATAGATGCAGAAGCCCTAGAAAAATGGTTAACTCCGCTAGAAGGTTATTTCTTTGTTCACAATTTTTCCGACAAATAAAAGATCACCTTTGGACTCCTTAAATATCTCCCTCATGTAAAACATTGGTGGGAAACTTACTGGGAGAAAATTTCCACAGAGGAGTCTGGAATATATGGGGCCGATCCCAATTGGGATTTTTTTGTGGATGCAGTAAAAGAATAGCATTACCCTGTTGGAAACTAGGAGGACCAGTACATGAGATGGACCATAGTGCGGCAAGAGAGGGGCCAAGCAGTTCAGGAGTTCATTAATACCTTCCATACCTTGCGCACCAAGTTGGGTATCAAAGACTCCGAGCAACATTTGGTTCTGAAATACCGTGCAACTCTACACAGATACATCCAAACTGAAATGGATTTTCTGGATATCTCATCACTCGGTGATGCTTATTGACATGTTGTTAAAATTGAGAAGAAATTTAAGCACCAGAACAAACGGGAATTCGGGTCTGAAAATTCGCAACAATCAAAGTATGACAAAGACGGTCCTAACAAACAGTCTCCCGAAAACCATTCCAAGACACAGGAAAATATGGGTCATGGGAAGTTAAAGAAGGAAACCAAAAAATGGTATGATTTCCACAAAATCCCCTGGAACAACACCGATGAATGTCTCTCAAAACATTCATTGGTGGCCGAGATCAAAGACAAGGAGCCCAACCCTGATTCTGAATTTGATTTTGAAAATACTGATAAACGACAGATCATTGACACAAACCCCACTACTATTGTCGCGACCACAGCAATTCAAACAGAAGAACCAATAGATCCTGAAGAGGGAGAGTGCATTTTTCATTCACAGATGTGGGTGAAGGGGACCCTGGTGCATTTTATTGTTGATAGCGGAAGCCAGAAAAACCTCATCTCAGCAGAGGTCATCAAATAGTTGGGATTGTCAACAACACCACACCCGCAGCCATACAAAATTGGGTGGTTTCGGCAAGGACGAGATCTTTGTGTCAACCAACAGTGTCGATTGTCATACGGCATCCAAAACTTCAAGGATGAGGTATTATGTGATGTTTCCCCACTGGATGTCTGTGATGTTCTCTTGGGACAACCATATATGTGGAGACACCATGTTGTTTATGAGTCTTGGCCCTGTAGTTTCATTGTTACTTTAGGGGGTCATCTCTAAGGAATACCAGAGGTGGTTTCGACTACTATTCCACTTAAAAAGTTCCGCAAGGTACTATCTCATACTGCAAAATTTATCTTCTTCATAATCTGTTCAAAAGGAGAACAAAAGGACACTGCAACTACTACAGCCTTGCCCCAAGCACCTTCTATCCAACAGAAGCAGGTCGACAAGGCTGCAGAAAAGTGCAAAGATTCCTTATGCACATCGCCCTCTCATGTATCTTGAATTGTTGAACAGCCTCAACCTCAACAAGTTCGTGACAGATTTCCACAAACTCAGCAGCACGACATCTCGAGCAAGACAAGCAGCTCACCAAGATGCAGATTCAACAAATGCTTTTCCCTCTCCTCCGGGAACTCAAAAAAATGGATACCATTGATTCCTAAGGATGGAGGATTGATCCAAGTGGATATTGATGGCCACCCATCTTTTCCAAATGACTCAAAATAGGTTTCTGGCAATTTTGGGAATTTACTATTTTTAGCAGGTTTTAACTTTCGAGGCCATTTTGAGGGCCCAAAGGAAGGTTTTTTGAGATATAGGTTCTCAATTATAGCCAAATGAAATATTGATCCCCCAAAATTAATCTCCTCAATGATACCTTTCCAATGAGTTATCACACGCCTGAAACGGAGATTGTATGCAAACGTTACGACCCCGGGAAGTTGATGTACTCACTTACCCAAACGGGGCCCACATGACTTTTGGCGCTTCATCTCCTAGGGTTAGGCTTTTGGATTTCTAGGGTTTTTGTCATTCCTGCCTATTTTAAAAAGGCCTTCAGAGCCTCATTGTAATCATCTTCTTGTGAATTCGAGTATCTGTCACATCTGTTCTCAGAGATAAAATGCCACCATTCTAGTGAGTCTTTCACTCTGTATTTTTAAAGTCTCTGTACATTTCTTTCATTAATAGAAATCATGTATTACTGTATATCTATGTTTATGGTTGTATCTCTGATAAATTTCTATTATATTATTGAATATTTTCAATATCTCTGCGCATTTCTTTATTATATCTCTGATCTCATTTCGTACCGAAAATAATATGGATCAGTGGTATCAGAGCAGGCTGCTCTTGATCATTTTTTCAATGCATGTCCTTGACGAGGTCCGATTATAGGAAGTTGTGTCTCGAGCTTGTCTCTCTTGAATACAATCTCTCTCGCACACCCAAGAAACCCTCAATGGCGGAAGAAAATAAAAACGACAGAGCAGACGATCCTATCAATCTATTACTTGTGCAAGCTCTCACACGACAGAGGGATGAAATGATGGAGAATTTTGCCCACATCCTCCAATGCCTACCGATAGCATCAGGCACATCTTCATCAAGTGGCCAGTTTGGAGGCACCTCGCCTTTGAAGGTACAAGTTAATTTTGATATTCCTGTATTTGAAGGATAGATATATACAAAATCCCTAGAAAAATGGTTAACTCTACTAGAAGGTTATTTCTCTGTTCACAATTTTTTCGGCAAAGAAAATATCACCTTCGCACTCCTTAAAGCTCTCCCTCATGTCAAACATTAGTGGGAAACTTACTGGGAGAAAAGTTCCACAGAGGAATCTGGAATATATGGGGCCGATCCCACTTGGGATTTTTTTGTGGATGCAGTAAAAGAACAGTATTACCCTGTTGGCAACTATGAGGACCAGTGCATGAGATGGACCACACTGCAACAAGAGAGGGGCCAAGCAGTTCTGTATTTCACCAATACCTTCCATACCTTAAGCACCAAGCTGGGTATCAAAGACTCCAAGGAACATTTGGTTCTGAAATACCGTGGGGCTCTACACAGATACATCCATACTGAAATGGATTTTTTGGATATCTCATCACTCAGTGTTGCTTATCGATATGATGTTAAAATTGAGTATAAATTTAAGAACCAGAACAAGCGGGAATTCGGGTCTGCAAATCTACAACAACCAAAGTATGACAAAGACGGCCCTAACAAACAGTTTCCCAAAAACCAGTCTAAGACACAAGAAAAGAAGGGTCACGGGAAGACAAAGAAGGACACTGAAAAATGGTGTGATTTTCACAAAAGCCTGTGGCACAAAACCGATGAATGTCGCTCAAAACAGTCATTAGTGGCCAATATCAAAGACAAAGAGCCGAACCCTGATTCGAAATCTGATTCTGAAAATACTGGTAAAGGATAGATCATTCACGCAGACCCCACTGCTATTTTCGCGACCACAACAATTCAACTAGAAGAACCAACAGATCCTGAAGAGGGGGAGCTCATTTTTCATTCATAGATGTGGGTTAAGGGGACCCCACTTCATTTTATTATTGATAGCGAAAGCTAGAAAAACCTCGTCTCAGTAGAGGTCATCAAACAGTTGGGACTGTCGACAACACCACACTCACATCCATACAACATCGGGTGGCTTTGACCAGGACGAGATCTCCATTTCAACCAACAGTGTCGATTGTCATACGGAATCCAACCCTTCAAGGATGAGGTATTATGTGATGTTGTCCCACTGGATGTCTGTGATGTTCTCTTGGTGTTATCGGACTAATTGGTAGGTGCGGACACTAACAAATCTCCCTAAATCCACCTGGATCTAGAACAAAACAGGACAGGACATGACTCTTTCCCTAAGTTTTGACCATTGAATTAGCTAGTAGGAAGGAACAAGTAACATACCTTTGTATCACTTCCTAGGGTTTTTGTTTCTCTTGCTTCACTTCGGTGCTCTCGTGAGGTCAAGACCAAGACAACACAAACCAACCAAATTGAAGATAGAAAAATATATTCAACTGTCAACTTATGTGTATGATCAAGGAATTACACAATAAAATGAGAATGACTTTATGGGAAAAAGACATGTCATTGTATCATATTAATCGAAAGTAGAAGATACAACCTGATCGCCTTGATGTCGCAAACTTCCTTTCGGTTTCTCTTGGCTCCAACACACACAATTTCTCAATCCTTGTATGAAGAATATCAAATCCTCTTGATAGACTTGCTAGAGTCTCCAAGCTCCTGTTAAAGCTAGGTCCTTCACACAATTCTTTCACCAATTCTCCAATGAATGTTTCTTAACCTTTTCCATGAGAATTCCATCAATATATAGGAGAGAATGAGATGGTTACTTGGATAAGAATGATCCCACAATATCAGGGAAACCAGTAAAAGGATAACCATTCAAATGCCAACCCATTCTTCTAGAAGATTCCCTTCTAGAACCATCGAGACTTCATCTTTTTCCAAGCTTTAGAACAATTTTACACCCTATCTATGTAGCACAGTGCAAGAAGTTCGCACCCTAGCTTAAGGCAGCATGCGAGAATGGATCATTCTCGCACCCTAGGATACTAGCAACCTGCGAACTCTCTTCAAAAGTAAGTTTTCTGGGAAGAGATGAATGTCACTTTTCTCAGGAGAAAGTTCTTATGAGGAGCCTGAGTACACCATCATAAATACACCATCAAGATTGACCAAAATCATGGGTAACAGAATGCCCCCCAAAGTATGAGGTCGGAATCAGTGACAGCTGAAAGACTTTGTAAACTGCATGTGTGTGTCGGAAACTAGGAGTACACCTAATCAGAAACCTGCGAACAACCAAGCATCTGCAGAATATCATATATATTAATTTTGAGGTAGGCATTCACATACTCAGATCACATACAGATGACATTGTAGACATAGGTCATGGCCACCAATCATACACTGTGGATCCATGCCTTCAAAATATAGCATAGCCACCAGGAATACACTGTGGATATATGCGAGAAAATTCAAATTAAGACGACATAGCCACGAGACATACAAAGTGGATCTATGTGTCATATATTATACATATTCCATCGCAACCTGGACCAAGAGATGATATCCAGGGTATTCAATCTCGTCGCCCAAAAGTACGACTCTAACCATGTGATTACACGTGTTGAAGTCAAACATGGCAGAAACCATTTGATTACCGGTCATTGATGAAACCGTTAACAAGTGCGAGGGAAATCACCATTAATGTCAATGACTCCCAAGGTACTCTAGTATAATCCTTCGAATGTGACTGAATGAGTTGAGGTCGAACATCCGACGAAATCTTTCGATCAGAGGCCAATGATGTAAACCTACTATCGAAAGCGAGGAAACCTTCCATTGAGGCATGCAAGTTCCAAGGTACCAAAGAATTTCTAAGTCTTGTTTCCGGATAATGAGCTGAATTCGATGGAACAAAACTCATCACAGGAGGGCCTTGATGTATCCCCCATCAATGACATGAAATGAGTAACAGATTTTGAAGGTGAAACAGAGTACTGGACACAGGGAAGGCTGACATGGAGAGAATGGACAACTGCAGATGGCCGACTCAATAGAGGTTTTAGATGAACTTCTCTTGAACATATGAACGACACGACCAATGATTTGGCAGCATTGACTCAGAGACGACATAGGGTATGAACTTGTAGCAAATCGAATGAGAGACAAATGGATTTCCCAAACCGGCTTCAAATAATGAATAGGGGGTGTCATGTTCAAGAGCGACACTTACTGCCAATCAATATGAAGATGAGAACATATCCCTTTCCCAAATTTTCCCCCACCATTTCTGGCGAGTACCTCTTTATTTTTACGTAAGCTTGAGGAGGATAACATATGCTTGTTGATATAAGCTTATCCTTCGGATAAGTCCTTCGGAGTATGTTTAACGAACCCTAGGAAGGAGTGGTTCGGTCCCATAATGGGTCTATCGATGTTTGTTTAACAAGTCCAAAGATAGAAAACTCAATGGTTTTTCATGATTATAGAGTTTGGAAAAACACTTAAAAGAGAACTCTCTCAGTTCCTTTTTCGTAAAATAGTCTGATGAGACCAAAAAAGAGATAAATTATCGCCCATCAGATGCTTTCTTCAGATATTTTATCGAGCGTGAAAATAGCAAGGTCGCTCAGATATCTTTTCATGTTTAGAGAGTCTGAAAAGAGCTTAAAGAGGACTCCAGGGGGGTTCCTTTTTCATATAACCTTGTTGAGCCCGAAAAAGTGATAAAAGTATGCTCAATCGTGTTCTCATGTATTTTCGAGCATAAGAACGAACAAAGACCCAGCTCAAGGTTTTATACAAAAACCATAAAAACAAACAAAACATGCGATGAAGAAGAAAAAATATGTCTGCATCCCTGTACATGAACATCGAAGTCGTTACGCCTGCAAAAGTTACACTCAAAAGGGCATTAGGGATTAGGTTTTAATAAATAAATAATTATAAAATTCAATAACATGGTAAAAGTTAATATAAAGAAGTAAAAACTCTTTTTACCATATCATTTTCACTTTACCACTATTTGAGCCCAAAAACCCCTCTTTTACCCTCGAAATTCAGCGTCAGATTGCGGGAGTTACGAGCATCCATTCGACAAACCGTCAGCGGCAGTGAGGTAAGCACTTTGTCCTCTACTTTTTCATGGTTTAATTTTTCATTTTCATTGGCAAAAACTATCATTTTGAGTTTGTTTTGGGTTTTATTGTGGCGCTCATCCATTCTCACAGGTGGGCTACACAGGACCTGTGAGAATGGGTCGTTCTCGCAGGTGAGCCCAAAGGCGCCTGCGAGAACCTCGCACTATGCCTAAAGGGCACCTGGGAGAACCGCAAAGTGTAAATTTTTTTTTAAAAATTGCTCAATGAAAAGACACCAAATGTTGAGTAGAGTTATTAATCTTCTTTTTGTGCTTCTTAAGCAGATAGTTGGCCATCACAATGGTTCTAGAATGGCGCGAAAGGGAGCACGAAGAAGATAATGCCATTGCCGGAAATCATCCGCCCACCATTGCCTCTTTGAGAAACTGTGGTCTTCTGAAGTACTTTCGTATCCCAGGCATGAGGGCCCAAATCAGGTTATTGGAGTACCTTGTGCATATGTGGGATCCCGATCAGCAAGTATTTCATGTAGGGGTCCACACATTGTCCTTGGATATTGAGGACATTTACTTCTTGACAAGATTGTCACGGTGTGGGTACCACGTGAGCCTGACTGGTAGCAGAGGTGGCGGGCTACCCGTGAGTGAGTACTTCCGCTTACACTGTGTTCCCGAGACAGAGAGGAAGAAAGCGAAAGTAGCTATTTGGGGAGTGCGGGATTTGACTATTTTGTTTACCATTGCTCGTATGGCTGGGAGATCTACTCCTCACATGGCACTCTAGAGTTACTTTCAATATGCCATAGAGTGTAGTGAGCCTCGGGTTTTTAACTGGGCAGATGTTGTGCTTTGTAGCATGAAAAGGAAGTTGACCAAATGTAGGAGAGGCGACCTGAAGCAATTCGAGTACGGGTCTTTGTTAGTGTCCTTATTTCTTGAGAGGGTTCTGTTACTGAGGCTACAGGTTGAGTGGAATTTTTTGGCTCCCACAGATCCAAGAATGTTGAGATGGTGTCAGCGCATGGCCCGGCACGTAGCTGGACCAATTATCAATTATGATGATACCTTCTTCGACTGGTTACGACCACAGATGTTGATGGTCGACGATTATGATTATGCTGGGTTGGATTTATGAGGAGATCCGGACTTGGTCCTGCCCAAGGGTGCTCAGTGGGGGGAACTTGGTAAGAAGTACACATTTTTTTCTTTTTTAAATGTTTTTGTGAATTTTATCATATGAAAATGTTTTTACATGTTCGTCCAAAGACTAAATACAAAATTCGTTGTTGATGACATAGATGTGGGACCTTACCGACCTCCTGGTACTTCTCCCATTCAGTGGCGAGGAGATGTGGTGCCAGTTCCACAATGGGACACTGAGGATTATCAAGCAGTGGAACAAAACCTAGAGGGTTTGACAACAAATATTCCAGACATGCCTCTTGGAGAGGTTCTGCGACGCTATCAGCGTCATACAGTAGGAGTGTCAGAGTCCATTGGTCGACTGCTCTGTAGGGTTTCCCAGGAAGTCATGTGTTACCATGAACATCATCCATGACATCACTTTGTAGAAGCTACGAGATTCAAATTTTGACATTTTGGTCCTCGGACATAACTTTTTATAAAAAACACTTTTGATCGTTATATATACAGACGGCTTCTACCGGTTTATCTTGTGTTGTGTGAAAATTGATTGATTTATAAATGATCCAAATGTCTGTCTAATATATAGTTAGCCAATGCATCAGTTAATGTATTTAGACATCTAGGAATATGTTGATATTCAATATAATCAAAATAACATTCCAAGAGGCGAATTCGCAAAAACACCCGTAACAAAGTAGGACTTCGAATAGTATAGACATTACTTAACTCTAGTACTACAAGCTGTGAATCAAGTTGCACAACCAAATGACGGATTCCAAGCGAGATAGCATCAATCAATAATTCGATAATGACACTATACTCTACAATATTGTTGGTCGCATGGCCAAGGCACACACCTCGTAAGGAGACAAGTTCGTTTGTAGGGGCGTAAATTTCCCATGCAGCGGAAGCAAGGTTCTGAGTACTATGGCTAGTGCCATCAGCGAAGCCAATGTAGGGTAGCAAAGACTCCGACATATGGAAATCAAACACAACGTCACGTAAGGGCAGAGACCAGATAATGACAAAAGCAAGCTATAGTAACACACAAGAAGTATGATACAATAAAAATACAAGTACTCGTGCACAGGTGATTTTATGCATAGTACTTATTCAAGTACAACCCATTCCTGGGTTCACTCAAAGGGATACCATCATAATCTAATAACTCATAAGCCCCTTTTTCCAAAACTTGTCAAATGATATAAGGACCTCGCCACATGGCTTCGAATTTTCCAGCTCCTAGCATATCTCGATCTTGTTCATAGAGGAGAATGAGATCTCCTTCGGAGAAAATGTGAGGCTTGACATGTTTGTCGTATTGGGCCTTGACACATTTTTTCTGAGATTCTATGACTAGGGTAGAATCGCATCGAGTTTCGTCTAATCGCATAAGATAAATAGACATTCTTCCTCAACAGAAGTGTTTGGTAGGAGTTCAACAGCTAGTTTTAAAGAGGGTATCTCACATTCAATCAGGAGAATGGATTCCAAACCATAGACTAACTGGAAAGGTGTAAACCCAGTAGCGGACTTGACGGAGGTCCGGTAAGCCCACAATGTCAAAAACAACATTGTGTGCCAACTTGTTTTGTGAATCCCTATCACTCGTCAGAGCATAGTTATGAGAACTTTGTTAATTTCTTCGACTTGGTCATTGGCTTGTGGGTAATAGGGCGTTGAGTTTTCATGGTGAAGACCCAACTTTTCAGTAAGTTCGGACATCATGAAGTTTCTAAAGTGGCTACCATGATCAGTGATGATATCCTGTGGAACACCAAAACGAGCTATGATGTGATTAAAAATGAATAATGTTGTAGTCTTTCCAGTGTTGTCAAATGTCAACATCGCCTCGGCCAATTTCGTAAAGTAATCGACGACTACTAAGATGTAGTAGAAGATGACGGTTGGTTATGAATGACCAACTGAGCCTGTTGTTGAGACGGGAAGGGTTGAGACAAAATGGCCAGAGCAGGTGGTTTTGGAGCTCCTTGAAGGAACTTAGTGACCTCGGCGTGTCGTGGACAATCCTTCATGTAGTGATCATCACCACAGATAATACAAGGGTATCGAGGTTTGCGCTTATACCAATTTTCAACAGGGGTAGTTTTGGTTCGCTCTTTTTGAGAAGTATTTTTGTCCTCCTTATTCTTACCCCTTCGCTTTTTGGATTTTTTTTTACCGGTTGGGGTAGATTGAACTGCATTTACCTCAGAAGTCTTGCCGGTGGGAGGGGCAGGAGATGGAGCATTTTGAACATTAGAAGAAGCATGTTTGGGGTTGGTGCTTGAGGCAGCATGTGGTTGGGCCTGGAAAGTGCCAATCACACCGTCGGCTGCATGCGAAGTAGCTGGAGTAGTTGAAGTGGCGGAAGTGGAAGGACGAGGTAAGTCAGGTAGTAAATCATAAAGGGTACCCGTTTGCGAGTAAACGAGGTCAAGGTATTGAGCAGGACTAATGGCCTGCTCTTCTGTGACTACACCACCCATGGCAATGTCATGACCGATGTCATTCACAAATGATTTGGTGAACCACTCTGCCGGCAACTGATCAGGGAGCTCGAGTTTAATGAGATGTCATCTCCATCACCACTCATGAATGTGATCAGATATATGAGTGGCTTTGTTTTGTTTAAAATAACTCAAAATCTCGGTCCCCATTTCATAACAAATTGGTAACTGGTAGTGTGTGAGGAAAGCCATAGCTAAGGTGTTGAAGTCAACGAAGACACCTCGTGGTAATTCTATATACCACTTCGCAGCAGAACCTGTTAGGGTTCGTTGAAAAATACGTAAATGAATAGAGTCATCCATCAATGAGTTGGATGAACACCAAAGGTGAAAAGTCATGACGTCATTGTTCGGGTCCTCTCCCTCTTTGCCATCGAATTTAGGGATGTCCGATGGTAGCTTGGTTGGTATAGCAGGCCATTGGGGAGAGTGACGAATTGGATCATTTAAAATCCTTGACAAATACGGAAGATCCAAAGTGGCCAGAAAGGGTAACTGTCGATTCATCTACGGGTACTAGTGGCTTTGGGGAGGAAGCCCCGTCGACAAACCAGTAGGACCATAAGCACTCTGCATATAATGTGAAGACCCAGGTAGATTCGGTGGTGGTTGAAGAGGATAGTAGCTCATGGGATTGTATTATGGAACAGGGACGTGAGTTTGAGAAGTTGAGCCCTAAATGGGATTGAACGTACCTGGATATGGTTGGCCTATACTAGGGGGTATCACAGATGTAGTCAGAAATTGTTGCCCCCTAGTCAATTGAGGAGGATGTTGTATCAGATGATTCCAATACTAGGCCAAGGACGAAGGTATGTTTTGTCCATAAGGTGGGGTCGGTCCTCCTATCGAAGGTGGTGTTCCAATTGGGGGTAGTTTTCCAATTGGGGGTTGTGTTCCAATTGGGATTTGCATTCCAATAGGAATTTTCCCGCTGAGAGGGGGTTGATTCATGCCACCTTGGTGAAATTGTCCACCGATGGGAATCTAGTAATTTGGTGTGAATGACGGAATAGTGCCACTAGGATTAAGACTACAGTAAAAGACGAGGAAGGTCCTCCAAAAGGAAATTGAGGGAGTGTCGGAATAAAACTAGGAAGAGAGTGCCCAGAAGAATAAGGATCACCAGGAGAGCCAGATGGGGTTTGCGTAGGAGTGGGAATGGAAACATTCAATGTACGGTATCCAGCTGGTAGTGTTTGGGTGACGTTGGGCATTCGCAGTGTGCTGATGGGAGCGAGACTAACCGTGGTAAACTCGATGGGAACACTCATAGTATCTGTATGATGGGACATTTCTATAGGGATGGTCAAGATTTGGTCAGATCGTGGGGCATCCGTACCAGGAAAATAATAGGCAGTAGGAAACGGTACTGTCTCTGGACTAGAGATTTCAAAAATCACGGGTGAGATGATTTCAGAAATCACAGGTGAGCGTGGACCAAAAAGGTCTCGTCGAAAAACACCCGTAGACCAAAAAGGATCTTGGCCTTCTATGCCTGGAAAGGGTCCAACCGGTGATCCAGAAGATGTAACAACTAAGTCTCCGGAAGAATTTAGTCGCATAAATAGTCGCTCAAAATCAGGGTGAAGTCGAAAGTCCTCTCGAGTATTGGTAATTCGGAAATGTTCTAGAGAGTCAGTTCGTTCCACTTGTGGCGTGGTAACGGCTTGGACTTCACTCCGCTGAGGAGAGCCCTCAGGTGAACTTGTAGGCAAGGGTTGAGAACCTTCCAGATGCTCTGGAGATAAACCCTGCATTCTACGTGAACGACGTGGAGGAGCTATTGTAAACGAGTGGAAAACTCACGAAGAAAATCGTATGGTAAACTTTGGAAAACAAACAACACATGCTAGTAAAAAAAATCTAGGAAACAATATCAAGCAATCAAGACCTTCTAATTCCAAAGCCACTAGTTGGTGATGAAATCCAACGTCGCAACAACGAGACAAGAAGGGACTGGGCTAGAGTGGAAAAGTGACGCTAACGACCTACTTAATGGACTTACACCCTGGTGCAATATCCTACACATGATCGTGGGTATACCCTCCAAGGAGCCCGAGTGAGTTTGGCCAACGTCGATTCCAGGTACCGTGAAGACTTTCCCCTTCATAGTCACCTTGTGTAAGACCCTAGAAAGATAGGCCGCTAAGGTTACCACCAACAACAATAAAGCCTGGGGGGACAGTCAACAGTCCAATCCACACGCAAGGGCAGGGTATCTAGCCCAAAATCAACTCAAAAGGCTTCCACTCATCATTGTGGTTATATCTCTGAGTGACCCCCGTAATACGTGCAATCTCTACACTGATATCAACAAAGCAGGGTGAGTAACTCTGTCGATATCAATGTGACCTCGTGTTTGACCCTTGTGTGAGAAGGGCTTCCCAGGACAAGATGTTGTAAATGGAATTTGACACTCCTTAACAGAAGATGCTATTGTGTGTTTTGTGCTTTGGAGAGTGTATCTCTCTACCTATTCCAAAGCACTAGCCTAGCTAAATGTTGGTGTAATAGAGCCCTAGAAAAGAGTTACTAGTTAAATTTTATGATTACGCAGTGTTGTTAAGAGCTGTTGTTACTCAAAAGAAGTGGAGATGAAACTAATGTTGTATGAGACTCTGACCCAACGATGCATGGATAAGAATGAAATATATCAATTTTCGTTCAATGAATCCTATGTACGGGAGGGAAAGAGAAGTTTCCCGGATCAAACTTGAACTACAAGACACAATTTCCTTTAAAATGCAATTGCAACAAATCATGCAAAAAATAACAATTCTCTATTGTTTCTTTTTCAATAATTTCAACAAGTGATTTTCAATACTTTCGAAGACGAAAATGCTTTTGAAAGAAAAATGTTTGTTCACTTTTCAAAAAGGACCTACACCATGATTGTGAGAGTGAATAAAACCAAAAACTAATGAACAAGCAATAGATAAAAACCCAAACCAATCTTTCAATGGAAACAAAAATAACAAGCAGATCAAACTAGTCTTTTCAATTGCATGAGAAAAATGATTTTTCAAATAATTAGAAAATGATAAAGACAAATAAGCTCAACTTTCAACTGATCGTTGGTTCTTAACCAAACAAGCACACTCAGATTCCAAAATCGGTGGGTATATCTTTGCAGAGAAAAGTCAAGAAACGAAAGTCAAGAAAAATGGACAGGAAGAGTCTTGATTTCCTAAGACTGTTCGTGCACAAGAACGAAGACAAGAAAACATCAACCAATGGTCCAAGAAGCTCTTGTTAGGCACCTATACTGATCTGGGTAGTTGATCATGCAAAATTCTTAAAGCCAAAATTTTGAAAAAAAGGGTTCGCAGGCTGAGAGTATTACACAGTGTGAGAATGGGTCATTCTCATAGGCCAGCTTTGAGAAGAGTGTGAGAACCTTGCACTGAACCTAAAAGCAGGATGTGAACTCAGTATATTCTCACAGGCCACTGTGGAGTGCAGTGTGAGAATGTCTGTAACTAAGCAAATTTTTGGAAAAAGACAAAAAAATTGAAGAGGCTTCTGGACCCAGAGGGTCTATCAGGGTATCCTGAAGACTCAGAGATTGATATGAATGGAGAAAGGTAAGGCAAGAGAAAATGGCCAAGGAAAAATACCAAAAACCATAAAGAAAATGGGTTATTTCCCTAGCGAAGTCGAAAATTTTGTTATCAAACTAATCGGTAGGTGCAGACACTAACAGATCTCCCTAGATCCACCTGGATTTAGAAAAAAACAGGACGGGACATGACTCTTTCCCTAAGTTTTGACCATTGAATTAGCTAGTAGGAAGGAACAAGTAACATACCTTTGTATCGCTTCCTAGGGTCTCTGTTGCTCCCACTTCGCTCTGGTGCTCTCATGAGGTCAAGACCAAGACAACACAAACCAACCAAAGTGAATATAGAAAAATATATTCAACTATCAACTTATGTGTATGATCAAGGAATTACACAATAAAGTGAGAATGACTTTATGGGAAAAGAACATGTCGCTATATCATATTAATCGAAATCAGAAGATACAACCTGATCGCCTTGATGTCACAAACTTCCTTCCAGTGGCTCTTGGCTCTAACACACACACTTGCTCAATACTTGTATGAAGAAGATCAAATCCTCTTGATAGACTTGCTAGAGTCTCTAAGCTCCTATTCAAGCTAGGTCCTTCACACAATTCTTTCACCAATTCTCCAATGAATCTTTCTTAACCTTTTCCATGAGAATTCCATCAATATATAGGAGAGAATGAGATGGTTACTTGTATAAGAATGATCCCACAATATCAGGGAAACCAGTAAAAGGATAACCATTCGAATGCCAACCCATTCTTCTAGAAGATTCCCTTCTAGAACCATCGAGACTTCATATTTTTCCAATCTTTAGAACAAGTTCGCACCCTAGCTATGTAGCACAGTGCAAGAAGTTCGCACCCTAGCTTAAGGTAGCCTGCGAGAATGGGTCATTCTCGCACCCTAGGATACTAGCAACCTGCGAACTCTCTTCAAAAGTAAGTTTTTTGGGAAGAGATGAATGTCACCTTTCTCAGGAGAAATTTCTTATGAGGAGCCTGAGTACACCATCAAGATTGACCAAAATCATGGGTAACACTTGGGCCAACCATATATGTGGAGATGCCATGTTGTTTATGAGTCTCGACCCCGTAGTTTCATTGTTACTTTGGGGGGTCATCTCTATAGAATACCAGAGGTAGTTCCGACTACTATTCCACCTAAAAAGTGCCGCAAGGTAGTATCTCATACTGTAAAATTCAGCTTCTTCACAATCTGTTCAAAAGGAGAACAAAAGGACACTGCAACCACTAAAGCCTTTCCCCAAGCACCTTCTATCCAACAGAAGCAGGTCGACAAGGTTGTAGCAAAGTGAAAAGATGCCTTCTGCACATCGTCCTCTCATGTATCTCGACTTGTTGAACAACCTCAACCTTAATAGGTTCATGACATATTTCCACAAACTGAGCAGCATGACGTCTCCAGAAAGACAAGCAGCTCACCAAGATGGAGATGCAACAAACGCTTTTCACTCTCCCTTGGGAAATAAATGCAATGGAGACCATTGCTTCCTAAGGAGGTAGGATTGATCCAAGTGGATATCGGTGGCCACCCAACTTTTCCAAATGGCTCAAAATAGTTTTCTGACAATTTTGTCAATTTACTATTTTTAGCAGGTATTAACTTCCGGAGAATTTTTGAGGGCCCAAAGGAATTTTTTTCAAGATAAAGGTTCTCAATTATATCCAAAGGCATGATTGAGCCCCCAAAATTAATCTCCTCGACGATACCTTTCCAACGAGCTATCACATGCCTAAAACGGAGATCGTATGCAAACGTTACGAACTCGGGAAGTTGATGTACTCACTTACCCAAAAGGGGCCCACATGACTTTTGGCGCTTCATCTCCTAGGGTTAGGTTTTTGGGTTTCTAGAGTTTTTGGAATTCCTTCTTATTGTAAAAATGCCTTCATAGCCTCATTGTAATCATCTTCTTATGAATGCGAGTTGTCGTCACATCTCTTCTTAGAGATAAGCTGCCACCATTCTAGCGAGTATTTCACTCTGTATTTTTACAGTCTCTGTACATTTCTTTCATTAATAGAAATCGTGTATTACTATATATTTGTGTTTATGGTTGCATCTCTGATACATTTATGTTATATTATTGAATATTTTCAATATCTCTGTGCATTTCTTTATTATATCTCTGATCTCATTTCGTGCTGAAAATAATCTGAATCAGTGGTATTAGAGCAGGCTACTCTTGATCATTTTTTCAGTGCATGTCCCCAATGAGGTTCGATTATATCAAGTTGGGTCTCAAGATTGTCTCTCTTGAATAAAATATCTCTCACACACCCAAGAAACCCTCAATGGTGGAAGAAAATAAAAATGGCGAGGCAGACGATCCTATCAATCTGTTGCTTGAGCAAGCTCTCACACGACAGAGGGACGGAATGATGGAGAATTTTCCCCACATACTTCAACGCCTGTTGATAGCATCAGGTGCATCTTCATCAAGTGGAAACTTTGGAGGCACCTCACCTTTCAAGGTACAATTTAATTTTGATATTCCTATATTTGAAGGACAGATAGATGCAGAAGCCCTAGAAAAATGGTTAACTTTGCTAGAAGGTTATTTCTTTGTTCACAATTTTTCCGACAAAGAAAAGATCACCTTCACACTCCTTAAAGCTCTCCCTCATGTCAAACATTGGTGGGACTAGTACATGAGATGGACCACACTGCGGAAAGAGAGGGGACAAGCAATTCCGGAGTCCACCAATACCTTCCATACCTTGCGCACCAAGCTGGGTATCAAAGACTCCGAGCAACATTTGGTTATGAAATATCATGGGACTCTACACAGATACATCCAGAATGAAATGGATTTTCTAGACATCTCATCACTCGGTGCTGCTTATCAATATGTTGTTAAAATTGAGAAGAAATTTAAGAACCAGAACAAACGGGAATTTGGGTCTGCATATCTGCAACAACCAAAGTATGACAAAGATGGCCCTAACAAACAGTCTCCCGAAATCCAGTCCAAGACACAAGAAAAGAAGGGTCGTGGGAAGACAAAGAAGGACATCGGAAGATGGTGTGATTTCCACAAAATCCCCTGGCACAACACCGATGAATGTCGCTCAAAATAGTCATTGGTGGCTGAGAACAAAGACAAGGAGTTGAACCCTGATTCAGAATCTGATTCTGAAAATACTGGTAAAGGATAGATCATTGACGTAGACCCCACTACTATTGTCGTGACCACAACAATTCAACTAGAAGAACCAACAGATCCTGAAGAGGGGGAGCGCCTTTTTCATTCACAGATGTGGGTGAAGGGGACCCCGCTGCATTTTATTGTTGATAGTGGAAGCTAGAAAAAACTCATCTCAGTAGAGGTTGTCAAATAGTTGGGATTGTCGACAACACCACACCCGTAGCCATACAACATCGGGTAGCTTTGGCAAGGACGAGATATCCGTGTCAACCAAATGTGTTGATTGTCATACGACATCCAACCCTTCAAGGATGAGGTATTATTTGATGTTGCCCCACTGGATGTCTTTGATGTTCTCTTGGGCCAACCATATATGTGGAGACGCCATGCTGTTTATGAGTCTCGGCCTTGTAGTTTCATTGTTACTTTGGGGGGTCATCTCTACAGAATACCAGAGGTAGTTCCGACTATTGTTCCACCTAAAAAGTGCCGCAAGGTAGTATCTCATACTGCAAAATTCAACTTCTTCACAATCTGTTCAAAAGGAGAACAAAAGGACACTGCAACCACTACAGCCTTGCCCCAAGCACCTTCTATCCAATAGAAGCAGGTCAAAAAGGATGCAGCAAAGTGCAAATATTCCTTCTCCACATCATCCTCACATGTATCTCAACTTGTTGAACAACCTCAACGTCAACAGGTTCGTGACAAATTTCCACAAACTTGGCAGTGCGATGTCTCAAGCAAGACAAGTAGCTCACCAAGATGTTGATTCAACAAATGTTTTTCCCTCTCCCCTGGGAACTCAACACAATGGAGACCATTGCTTCCTAAGGAGGGAGGATTGATCCAATTGGATATCAGTGGCCACCCACATTTTTCAAATGGCTCAAAACAGTTTTCTAGAAATTTTGACAATTTACTATTTTTAGCAGGTTTTAATTTCCGGGGCCATTTTGAGGGCCCAAAGGAAGTTTTTTCAAGATCAAGGTTCTCAATGATATCCAAAGGCATGTTTGATCTCCCAAAATGAATCTCCTCAATGATACCTTTCCAACGAACTATCACACGCCTAAATTGGAGATCGTATGTAAACATTACGACCCCGGGAAGTTGATGTACTCACTTACCCAAAAGGGGCCCACATGACTATTGGCGCTTCTTCTCCTAGGGTTAGGATTTTTGATGTCTAGGGTTTTGGGAATTCCTAATTATTGTAAAAATTCCTTTAGAGTCTCATTGTGATCATCTTCTTGCGAATGCGAGTAGCCGTCACATATCTTCTTAGAGATAAGCTGCCACCATTCTAGCGAGTCTTTCACTCTGTATTTTTACAGTACCTGTACATTTCTTTCATTAATAGAAATCATGTATTACTGTATATCTGTGTTTATGGTTGAATCTATGATACATTTTTGTTATATTATTGAATATTTTCGATATCTCTGTGCATTTCTTTGTTATATCTCCAATCTCATTTCGTGCCGAAAATAATCCTGATGAATGGTATCAGAGCAAGCTGCTCTTGATCATTTTTTCAGTGCATGTCTCAACGAGGTCCGATTATAGAAAGTTGGGTCTCAAGCTTGTCTCTCTTGAATAAAATCACTCTCGCACACCCAAGAAACCCTCCATGGCTGAAGAAAAAAAAACGACAGAGCAGACGATCATATCAATCTCTTGCTTGAGCAAGCTCTCAAGCGACAGAGGGACGGAATAAATGAGAATTTTGCCCACATCCTTGAACACCTGTCGATAGTATCAGGTGGATCTTCATCAAGTGGCCACTTTGGAGGCACCTCTCCTTTCAAGGTACAAGATAATTTTTATATTCCTGTATTTGAAGGACAGATAGATGCAGAATCCCTAGAAAAATGGTTAACTCTGCTAGAAGGTTATTTCTCTGTTCACAAATTTTTTGAAAAAGAAAAGATCACCTTCGCACTCCTTAAAGCTCTCCCTCATGTCAAACAATGGTGGGAAACTTACTAGGAGAAAACTTCCACAGAGGAGTCTGGAATATATGGGGCCGATTCCACTTGGGATTTTTTTGTGGATGCGGTAAAAGAACAGTTTACCCTGTTGGCAACTATGAGGGCCAGCACATGAGATGGACCACACTGCGGCAAGAGAGGGGCCAAGGAGTTCCAAAGTTCACCAATACCTTCCATACCTTGCGCACGAATCTAGGTATCAAAGGCTCCGAGAGACATTTGGTTTTGAAATACTGTGCAGATCTACACAGATACATCCAGACTTAAATGGATTTTCTAGACATCTCATCACTCGGTGTTGCTTATCGATATGTTGTTAAAATTGAGCAAAAATTTAAGCACTGGAACAAACGGGAATTCAGGTCTGCAAATCCACAACAAACAAAGTATGACAAAGAGGGCCCTAGCAAACAGTCTCCCAAAAACCAGTCCAAGACACGGGAAAAGAAGGATCACGGGAAGACAAAGTAGGACACCAGAAAATGGTGTGATTTCCACAAAATCCCCTAGCACAACACCAATGAATGTCACTTAAAACAATAATTAGTGGTCGAGATCAATGACAAGGAGCCGAGCCCTAATTCTGAATCTGATTCTGAAAATACTGGTAAAGGACAGATCATTGACGTAGACCCCACTACTATTTTCACGACCGCATTAGTTCAACCAGAAGAACCGACAGATCTTGAAGAGGGGGAGCACCTTTTTCATTCACAGATGTGGGTGAAGGGGACCCCGCTGCATTTTATTGTTGATAGAGGAATCCAGAAAAACCTCATCTCAGCATAGGTCATCAAACAGTTGGGATTTTCGACAACACCACACCCATAGCCACAACATCGGGTGGCATCAGCAAGGACGAGATCCATGTGTCAACCAACAGTGTCGATTGTCATACGGCATCCAACCCTTCAAGGATGAGGTATTATGTGATGTTGCCCCACTAGATTTCTGTGATGTTCTCTTGGGCCAACCATATATGTGGATACGCCATGTTGTTTATGAATCCCGACCTCGTAGTTTCATTGCTACTTTGGGTGGTCATCTCTACAGAATACCAGAGGTAGTTTCGACAATTGTTCCACCTAAAAAGTGTCACAAGGTAGTATCTCATACTACAAAATTCAGCTTCTTCACAATCTGTTCAAAAGGAGAACAAAAGGACACTGCAACCACTACAGCCTTGCCTGAAGCACCTTCTATCCAACATAAGTAGGTAGACAAGGCTGCAACAAAGTGCAAAAATTCCTTCAGAACATCGTCCTCTCATGTATCTCATCTTTTTGAACAACCTCAACCTCAACAAGTTCATGATAGATTTCCACAAATTGAGCAGCGTGACGTCTCCAGCAAGACAAATAGCTCACCAAGATGTAGATTCAACAAACGTTTTTCCCTCTCCCCTAGGAACTCAACACAATGGAGACCATTTCTTCCTAAGAAGGGAGGATTGATCCAAGTGGATATCAGTGGCCACCCACCTTTTCCAAATGGCTCAAAACATTTTTCTGGCAATTTTGGCAATTTACTATTTTTAGCAGGTTTTAACTTCCGAGGCCATTTAGAGGGACCAAAGGAATGTTTTTCTATATTGAGGTTCTCAATTATATATGAAGGAATTATTGAGCCCCCAAAATGAATCTCCTCGACAATACCTTTCCAACGACCTATCACACGCCTAAAACGGAGATCGTATGCAAACGTTACGACCCCAGGAAGTTGATGTACTCACTTACCCAAACGGGGCCCACATGACTTTTGGTGCTTCATATCCTAGGGTTAGGTTTTTGTATTTCTAGGGTTTTTGGAATTCCTGCTTATTGTAAAAAGGTCTTCAGAGCCTCATTGTAATCATTTTCTTGCGAATGTGAGTAGCCGTCACATCTCTTCTTAGAGATAAGCTGCCACCATTCTAGCGAGTTTTTCACTCTGTATTTTTACAGTCTCTGTACATTTATTTCATTAATAGAAATCGTGTATTACTGTATATCTATGTTTATGGTTTCATCTCTGATACATTTCTATTATATTGTTGAATATTTGTGATATCTCTGTGCATTTCTTTATTATATCTCCAATATCATTTCGTGCCGAAAATAATCTGGATCAATGGCATCAGAGCAGGATACTCTTGATTATTTTTTCAGTGCATGTCCCCAAAGAGGTCCGATTATACCAAGTTGGGTCTCTAGCTTGTCTCTCTTTAAGACAATCACTCTCACACAGCCAAGAAACCCTCAATGGAGAAATAAAATAAAAATGACGGAGTAGATGATCTTATCAATCTGTTGCTTGAGCAAGCTCTCACGCGACATAGGGACGAAATGATGGAGAATTTTTCCCACATCCTTCAACGCTTGCCGATAGCATCAGGAACATCTTCATCAAGTGGCCACTTTGGTTGCACCTCGCCTTTCAAGGTACAAATTAATTTTGATATTCCTGTATTTGGAGGACAGATAGATGCAGAAGCCCTAGAAAAATGGTTAACTCTACTAGAAGGTTATTTCTCTGTTCACAATATTTTCAACAAATAAAAGATCACCTTTGCACTCCTTAAATCTCTCCCTCATGTCAAACATTGGTGGGAAACTTACTGGGAGAAAAGTTCCATAGAGGAGTCTAGAATATATGGGGTTGATCCCACTTGGGATGTTTTTGTGGATGCGGTAAAAGAACAGTATTATCTTGTTGGAAACTATGAGGACCAGTACATGAGATGGACTACACTGCGGAAAGATAGGGGCCAAGCAGTTATGGAGTTCACCAATACCTTCCATACCTTGTGCACCAATCTGGGTATCAAATACTTCGAGCGAAATTTGGTTTTGAAATACTGTGGGGATCTACATAGAGACATCCAGACTGAAATGGATTTTCTGGACATCTCATCACTCAATGTTGCTTATTAATATGCTGTTAAAATTGAGTATAAATTTAAGCACCAGAATAAACAGGAATTCAGGTCTGCAAATCCGCAACAACCAAAGTATGACAAAGATGGCCCTAACAAATAGTCTCCTGAAAACTAGTCAAAGACACAGGAAAAGAAGGGTCAAGGGAAGACAAAGAAGGACACCAGAAAATGGTGTGATTTCCACAAAAGCCCCTGGCACAAAACTGATGAATGTCGCTCAAAACAGTCATTGGTGGTCGAGATCAAAGACAAGGAGCCAAACCCTGATTCAGAATTTGATTCTAAAAATACTGCTAAAGGATAGATCATTGACGCAGACCCCACTGTTATTGTCGCGACTGCAACAATTCAACCAAAAGAACCAACAAATCCTGAAGAGGGGGAGCATCTTTTTCATTCACAGATGTGGGTGAAAATGACCCCGCTATATTTTATTGTTGATAGCGGAAGCTAGAAAAACCTCATCTTAGCATAGGTCGTCAAACAGTTAGGATTGTCAACAACACCACACCCGCAGCCATACAACATTGGGTGGTTTCGGCAAGGACGAGATCTCCGTCTCAACCAAAAATTTCGATTGTCATATGGCATCCAACCCTTCAAGGATGAGGTATTATGTGATGTTGCCCCACTGGATGTCTGTGATGTTCTCTTGGGCCAACCATATATCTGGAGACTCCATGCTATTTATGAGCCTTGGCCCCATAGTTTCATTGTTACTTTGGGGGGTCATCTCTATAGAATACTAGAGGTAGTTCTAACTACTGTTCCACCTAAAAAGTGTCGCAAGGTAGTATCTCATACTGCAAAATTCAGCTTCTTCACAATCTGTTCAAAAGGAGAGCAAAAGGACACTGCAACCACTACAGCCTTGCCCCAAGTACCTTCTATCCAATAGAAGCAGGTCGAAAAGGATGCAACAAAGTGAAAAGATTCCTTCTGCACATCATCCTCTCATGTATCTCAACTTGTTGAATAGCCTCAACCTCAACAGGTTCATGACAGATTTTCGCAAACTGAGCAGTGTGACGTCTCCAACAAGACAAGCAGCTCACCAAGATGCAGATTCAACAAACATTTTTCCCTCTCCCCCAAGAAATCAACGCAATGGAGACCATTTATTCCTAATAAGGGAGTATTGATCCAAGTGGATATCGGTGGCTACCCACCTTTTCCAAATGGCTCAAAACAGTTTTCTGGTAATTTTGGCAATTTACTATTTTTAGCATCTTTTAACTTCCAGGGCCATTTTGAGGGCCCAAAGGAAGGATTTTAGATATTGAGGTTCTTAATGATAGCCAAAGGAATCATTGATCCCCCAAAATGAATCTCCACTAAGATACATTTCCAACGAGCTATCACACGCCTAAAACGAAGATCGTATGCAAACGTTACGACCCCGGGAAGTTGATGTACTCACTTTCCCAAACGGGGCCCACATCACTTTTGGCACTTCATCTCCTAGGGTTAGGTTTTTGAATTTATAGGGTTTTTGGAATTCCTTATTATTGTAAAAATACCTTCAAAGCCTCATTGTAATCATCTTCTTGCGAATGCGAGTAGCCGTCATATCTCTTCTCAGAGATAAGCTGCCACCATTCTAGCGAGTCTTTCACTCTGTATTTTTTAGTCTCTGTACATTTCTTTCATTAATAGAAATCATGTCTTACTCTATATCTGTGTTTATGGTTGCATCTCTAATACATTTCTATTATATTATTGAATATTTTTTATATCTCTGTGCATTTCTTTATTATATATCCGATCTCATTTCGTGCTAAAAATAATCTGGATCAGTGGTATCAGAGCACGCTGCTCTTGATCATTTTTCCAGTGCATGTCCCCGACGAGGACCAATTATAGTAAGTTGGGTCTCGAGATTGTCTCTCCCTCATGTCAAACATTGGTGGGAAACTTACTGGGAGAAAAGTTCCATAGAGGAGTCTGGAATATATGGGGCCGATCCCACTTGAGATTTTTTTGTGGATATGGTAAAAGAACAGTATTACCCTGTTGGCAACTATGAGTACCAGTACATGAGATGGACCACACTACGGCAATAGAGGGGCCAAGAAGTTCTAGATTTCACCAATACCTTCCATCCCTCACGCACCAAGCTGGGTATCAAATACTTCGAGCGACATTTGGCTCTAAAATACCATGGGGCTCTACACAAATACATCGAGACTGAAATGGATTTTCTGGACATCTCATCACTCGGTGTTCCTTATCGATATGTTGTTAAAATTGAGAAGAAATTTAAGCACCAGAAAAAATGAGAATTCAAGTCTGTAAATCTGCAACAACCAAAGTATGGCAAAGACGGCCCTAACAAACAGTCTCCCGAAAACCATTCCAAGACACAGGAAAAGAAGGGTCACGGGAAGACAAAGAAGGACACCATAAAATGGTGTGATTTCCACAAAATACCCTGGCACAACATCGATGAATGTCACTCAAAACAATCATTGGTGGTCGAGATCAAAGACAAGGAGACGAACCCTGATACTGAATCTGATTCTGAAAATACTGGTAAAGGACAAATCAATGATGCAGACCCTATTGCTATTGTTGCGACCACAACAATTCAACCAGAAGAGCCAACATATCCTGAAGAGGGGGAGCACATTTTTCATTCACAGATGTGGGTTAAGGGGACCCCGTTGCATTTTATTGTTGATAGTGGAAGCCAGAAGAACCTCATCTCAGCAGAGGTCGTCAAATAGTTGGGATTGTTCACAACACCACACTCACATCCATACAACGTCGGGTGGCTTCAGCAAGGATGAGATCTCCGTGTCAATTAAAAGTTTCAATTGTCATATGGCATCCAACCCTTCAAGGATGAGGTATTATGTGATGTTGCCCCACTGGATGTCTGTGATGTTCTCTTGGGCCAACCATATATGTGGAGACACCATGTTGTTTATGAGTCTCGGCCCCGTAGTTTCATTGTTACTTTGGGGGGTCATCTCTACAGAATACCAGAGGTAGTTCAGACTATTGTTCCACCTAAAAAGTTCCACAATGTAGTATCTCATACTGCAAAATTTAGCTTCTTCACAATCTGTTCAAAAGGAGAACAAAAGGACATTGCAACCACTACAGCCTTGCCCCAAGCACCTTCTATCCAAAAGAAGCAGGTCGACAAGGCTGCAACAATGTGCACAGATTCCTTCTGCACATCATCCTCTCATGTATCTTGAGTTTTTGAATAGCCTCAACCTCAACAGGTTCGTGACAGATTTCCACAAACCGAGCAGCGTGACGTCTCCAGCAAGACAAGCAGCTCACCAAGATGCAAATTCAACAAATGATTTTCCCTCTCCCCTGGGAACTCAACACAATGGAGACCATTTCTTCCTAATAAGGGAGTATTGATCCAAGTGGATATCGATGGCCACCCACCTTTTCCAAATGGCTCAAAACAGTTTTCTGGCAATTTTGGCAATTTACTATTTTTAGCAGGTTTTAACTTCCGAGGCCATTTTGAGGGCCAAAAGGAAGGGTTTTCAAGATCAAGGTTCTCAATCATAGATAAAGGAATTATTTAGCCCCCAAAATGAATCTCCTCGACAATACCTTTCCAACGAGCTATCACACGCCTAAAACGGAGATCGTATGTAGACGTTACGACCCCGGGAAGTTGATGTACTCACTTACCCAAATGGGGCCCACATGACTTTTGGCGCTTCATCTCCTATGGTTAGGTTTTTATATTTATAGGGTTTTTGGCATTCCTGCTTATTGTAAAAAGGCCTTCAGAGCCTTATTGTAGTCATCTTCTTGCAAATGCGAGTAGCCATCACATCTCTTCTAAGAGATAAGCTACCACTATTCTAGAGAGTCTTTCACTCTGTATTTTTACAGTCTCTGTACATTTCTTTCATTAATAGAAATCGTGTATTACTCTATATCTGTGTTTATGGTTGCATCTCTAATACATTTCTGTTATATTATTGAATATTTTTTATATCTCTGTGCATTTCTTTATTATATATCTGATCTCATTTCGTGCTGAAAATAATCTGGATCAGTGGTATCAGAGCACGCTGCTCTTGATCATTTTTCTAGTGCATGTCCCCGACGAGGACCAATTATAGTAAGTTGGGTCTTGAGATTGTCTCTCTTGAAGACAATCGCTCTTGCACACCCAATAAACCCTCAATGGCAGAAGAAAAGAAAAACGATGGAACAGACAGTCCTATCAATCCGTTGCTTGAGCAAACTCTCACACGACAGAGGGACAAAATGATGGAGAATTTTTCCCACATCCTTCAACACCTACCGATAGCTTCATGTGCATCTTCATCAAGTGGCCACTTTAGAGGCACCTCACCTTTCAAGGTACAAGTTAATTTTGATATTCATGTATTTGAAGGACAGATAGATGCAGAAGCCCTAGAAAAATGGTTAACTCTGCTAGAAGGCTATTTCTTCGAAAAAGAAAAGATCACCTTCGCACTCCTTAAATATCTCCCTCATGTCAAACATTGGTGGGAAACTTACTGAGAGAAAAGTTCCACAGAGGAGTCTGGAATAGATGGGGCTTATCCCACTTGGGATTTTTTTGTGGATGCGGTAAAAGAACAGTATTACCCTATTGGCAACTATGAGGACCAGTACATGAGATGGACCACACTGTGGAAAGAGAGGGTCCAAGCAGTTCTAGAGTTCACCAATACCTTCCATACCTTGCACACCAAGCTAGGTATCAAAGACTCTGAGATACATTTGGTTCTAAAATACCATGGGGCTCTACACAGATACATCCAGAATAAAATGGATTTTCGGGACATCTCATCACTCG
This sequence comes from Picea engelmannii, assembly GCA_009831015.1. NCBI lineage: Eukaryota > Viridiplantae > Streptophyta > Pinopsida > Pinales > Pinaceae > Picea > Picea engelmannii. The sequence continues at coordinate 129,207 of ML808003.1, forward strand.
GTGCTGCCTATCGATATGTTGTTAAAATTGAGCAGAAATTTAAGCACCGGAACAAACGGGAATTTGGGTCTGCAAATTCGCAACAACCAAAGTATGACAAAGAAGGCCCTATCAAACAGTCTCCCAAAAACCAATCCAAGACACAGGAAAAGAAGGGTCACGGGAAGACAAAGAAGGACACCGGAAAATGGTGTGATTTCCACAAAAGCGCTTGGCACAACATCGATGAATGTCACTCAAAATAGTCATTGGTGGTCAAGATCAAAGACAAGGAGCTGAACCCTGATTCAGAATCTGATTCTAAAAATACTAGTAAAGGACAGATCATTAATGCAGACCCCATTACTGTTGTCACGACCGCAACAATTCAACTAGAAGAACCAACAGATCCTGAAGAGGGGGAGCGCCTTTTTCATTCACAGATGTGGGTGAAGGGGACCCCACTGCATTTTATTGTTGATAGTGGAAGCCATAAAAACCTCATCTCACCATAGGTCATTAGACAGTTGGGATTGTCGACAACACCACACCCGCAGCCATACAACATCGGGTGGCTTCGGAAAGAACGAGATCTCCATGTCAACCAAAAGTGTCGATTTCCATACGGCATCAAACCTTTCAAGGATGAGGTATTGTGTAATGTTGCCCCACTGGATGTCTGTGATGTTCTCTTAAGCCAACCATATATGTGGAGATGCCATGTTGTTTATGAGTCTCAGCCTCGTAGTTTCATTGTTACTTTGGGGGGTCATATCTACAGAATACCATAGGTAGTTCTGACTATTGTTCCACCTAAAAAGTGTCACAAGATAGTATCTCATACTGCAAAATTCAGCTTCTTCACAATCTGTTCAAAAGGAGAACAAAAGGACACTGCAACTACTACATCCTTGCCCCAAGCACCTTCTATCCAACAGAAGCAGGTCGAGAGGATTGCAGCAAAGTGCAAAGATTCCTTCTAAACATCATCCTCTCATGTATCTTGACTTGTTGGACAGCCTCAAACTCAACAGGTTCGTGACAGATTTCCACAAACTGAGCAGCCCGACGTCTCCAGCAAGACAAGCAGCTCACCAAGATGTAGATTCAACAAAATATTTTTCCTCTCCCTCCAGAACTCAACGCAATGAAGGCTATTGCTTCCTAAGGAGGAAGTATTGATCCAAATGGCTCAAAACAATTTTCTGTCAATTTTGGCAATTTACTATTTTTAGCAGGTTTTAACTTCCAGGGCCATTTTGAGGGCCCACAGGAAGGTTTTTTGAGATCAAGGTTCTCAATGATAGTCAAAGGCATGATTGAGCCCCCAAAATGAATCTCCTCGATGACACCTTTCCAACGAATGATCACACGCCTAAAACGGAAATCGTATGCAAACGTTACGACCCTGGGAAGTTGATATACTCACTTACCCAAACGGGGCCCACATGAATTTTGGTTCTTCATCTCCTAGGGTTAGGTTTTTAGATTTCTAGGGTTTTTGGTATTCCTTCTTATTGTAAAAATGCCTTTAGAGCCTCATTGTAATCATCTTCTTACGAATGCGAGTAGATGTCACATCTCTTCTCATAGATAAGTTGCCACCATTCTAGCGAGTCTTTCACTCTATATTTTTACAGTCTCTGTACATTTCTTTCATTAATAGAAATCATGTATTACTATATATCTATGTTTATGGTTTCATCTCTGATACATTTCTACTATGTTATTAAATATTTGCGATATCTCTGTGCATTTCTTTATTATATCTCCGATCTCATTTCGTGCCGAAAATAATCCGGATCAAGGGTATCAGAGCAGGCTACTCTTGATCATTTTTTCAGTGCATGTCCCCGACGAGGTCCGATTATAGAAAGTTATTTTTAGAGATTGTATCTCTTGAATACAATCACTCTCGCACACCCAAGAAACCCTCAATGGTAGAAGAAAAGAAAAACGACGAAGCAGACGATCCTATCAATCTGTTGCTTGAGCAAGCTCTCACACGACAGAGGGACAAAATGATGGATAATTTTGCCCACATCCTTCAACACCTGCTGATAGCATCAGGCGCATCTTCATCAAGTGGCCACTTTGGACGCACCTTGCCTTTCAAGGTACAAGTTAATTTTGATATTCCTGTATTTGAAGGACAGATAGATGCAGAAGCCCTAGAAAAATGGTTAACTCTGCTAGAAGGTTATTTCTCTATTCACAATTTTTCCAACAAAGAAAATATCACCTTCGCAATCCTTAAATCTCTCCCTCATGTCAAACATTGGTGGGAAACTTATTGGGAGAAAATTTCCACAGAGAAGTCTGGAATATATGGGGTCGATCCCACTTGGGATTTTTTTTTGGATGCGGTAAAAGAACAGTATCAACATGTTGGCAACTATGAGGACCAGTACATGAGATGGACCACACTACAGCAAGAGAGGGGCCAAGAAGTTCCAGAGTTCACCAATACTTTCCATACCTTGTGCACCAAGCTGGGTATCAAAGACTCCAAGCGACATTTGATTTTGAAATACCATGGGGCTCTACATAGATACATCCATACTGAAATGGATTTTCTAGAAATCTCATCACTCGGTGCTTCTTATCGATATGCTATTAAAATTGAGAATAAATTTAAGCACCAGAACAAACGAGAATTTGGGTTTGCAAATCTGCAACAACCAAAGTATGACAAAGACGGCCCTAACAAACAGTCTCCTGAAAACCAGTCCAAGACACAGGAAAAGAAGGGTCATGGGTAGACAAATAAGGACACCAGAAAATGGTGTGATTTCCACAAAAGCCCCTGGTACAACACCAATGAATGTCGCTCAAAACAGTCATTGGCGGTCGAGATCAAAGACAAGGAGTCGAACCCTGATTCAGAATTTGATTCTGAAAATACTAGTAAAGGATAGATCATTGACGCAAACCCCACTGCTATTGTCACGACCGCATCAATTCAACCAAAAGAACCAATAGATCCTGAATAGAGGGAGTGCCTTTTTTCATTCACAGATGTGGGTGAAGGGGACCCTGCTGTATTTTATTGTTGATAGCGGAAGCCAGAAAACCTCATCTCAGTAGAGGTCGTCAAACAGTTGGGAGTGTCAACAAAACCACACCCGCAACCATACAACATCTAGTGGCTTCAACAAGGACGAGATATCCATGTCAACCAACAGTGTCGATTGTCATACGACATCCAAGCCTTCAAGGATAAGGTATTATGTGATGTTTCCCCACTGGATGTCTATGATGTTCTCTTAGGCCAACCATATATGTGGAGACACAATGTTGTTTATGAGTCTCGGCCCCGTAGTTTCATTGTTACTTTGGGGGATCGTCTCTACAGAATACCATAGGTAGTTCTGACTAATGTTCCACATAAAAAGTGTCGCAAGGTAGTATCTCATACTGCAAAATTCATCTTCTTCACAATCTATTCAAAAGGAGAACAAAAGGACACTGCAACCACTACACCCTTGCCCCAAGCACCTTCTATCCAACAGAAGCAGGTCGACAAGGCTGCAAAAAAGTGCAAAGATTCCTTTTGCACATCATCTTCTCATGTATCTCAACTTGTTGAACAGCCTCAACCTCAACAGGTTTGTGATAGATTTCCACAAACTGAGCAGCGCGACGTCTCCGCCAAGACAAGCAACTCACCAAGATGCAGATTCAACAAACGCTTCTCCCTCTCCCCTGGGAACTCAATGCAATAGATACCATTGCTTCCTAATGAGGGAGGATTGATCCAAGTGGATATTGGTGGCCACCTACCTTTTCCAAATGGCTCAAAACTGTTTTCTGACAATTTTGGCAATTTACTATTTTTAGCAGGTTTTAACTTCTAGGGCCATTTTGAGGGCCCAAAGGAAGGTTTTTAGATATTAAGGTTCTCAATGATGGCCAAAGGAATTATTTAGCCCCCAAAATGAATCTCCTCGATGATACCTTTCCAACGATCTATCACGCGCCTAAAACGGAGATCGTATCCAAACATTACGACGCCGAGAAGTTGATGTACTCACTTACCCAAACAGGGCCCACATGACTTTTGGTGCTTCATCTCCTAGGGTTAGCTTTTTGGATTTCTAGGGTTTTTGGCATTCCTTCTTATTGTGAAAATGCCTTCAGAGCCTCATTTTAATCATCTTCTTTCGAATGTAAGTAACCGTCACATCTCTTCTTAGAGATAAGGTGCCACCATTATAGCGAGTCTTTCACTCTGTATTTTTACAGTCTCTGTACATTTCTTTCATTAATAGAAATCGTGTATTACTATATATCTATGTTTATGGTTTCATATCTTATACATTTATGTTATATTATTGAATATTTGTGATATCTCTATACATTTCTTTATTATATCTTTGATCTCATTTCGTGCCGAAAATAATCTGGATCACTAGCACTTAAAACTTATAGCGCAGTAAGAAAACATGTACATAGTTTATTCTAGTAGAAGTTAAAATAGGAAAAATGAAGAAAAAAAAACAAAAAAGGAGAAAAAGAAGGAAAAGAAATAAAAAATTATAAAAGAGAGAAAATACGAAAAAAAATGGGGAAAAGTTGTGCGCAGTAACTACCGCAACAAACATCAGAAGACTGCGCGCAGTAAAAAGTGAACTTGGCACAAATGCACATAAAAAGGTAAAAGTAAACATAACCCAGTCTATAAAAGATAGAAAATCATAGATTTATTCAACACTTAGAAAATTTCGACCTCAGAGTGAGAAAGAGAACCCGTGCCCTAGTTTCAAATCGACAAAGTAGCGATTCGAGGTTACAATAGTCGCACAGAATGACTCCACCGAATTTTGGGTCATCGGGATAGTTTGTCTGAGTCACTCGATAGGGACAAAGACATAGGGAACGACTACATCATCCAGAGAATATATTTGAGCTCGAGGATGTGACCACCTTGGACCCATAATCAATTATCCCAATGCAGATCGAGGAAGAGCTCCCTACAATGCATCAAGGAGAGATAGGGCAGAGCTTAGGGGTCGAAAATGGGGGTTCAAACCCTAACCCTAAAGTTATTGCGAGACTGGATGACACAATGTGACCGCAGTAGTCCCAGGCACAAGACAAAATATTGTCCAAGGACATAACGAACAAGCCAGAGACAGCTGGGGAAGAAGATGGCACAGAAGCAGGAGAGGCAGACATGTCTGCTACGGGACATAAAAGAAATACTCCTGACATCATGGAAATCACCCTTCCATTCCTTCTAGATGCAGTTCACACTGTCGATGACATGTTGGGGAAGGTACCAAATTTGATGTACTTGGACCATGACATGCACAACACGGTGAAATTCCCAAAATTAGCTGAGGAAAACTATCTGATTAACACAGGGGATATTGGACCCCTAGGACAACCATTACTAGAGTGTTGGTTGTGGATCCTGATTATCTTCTTGAAGTCTTTGTTTTCAACTGTGTTTATACCCCATGAAGACTTTACACTCCATAATAATGTACATTCATCCACATGGGGGAGTGCAAGGGGGGTTACCCCCCCTCGTGGGGTCCGAGGCAAAGAAGGCCCCTTATGGGGGTTCAAGGGCGAAGCCCTTGAAGGAAAAAATTCCTTGTAAATGTATATTGTAATTTCATTGTAAATATGGACCGTTCATTATAAGGTCGCAGATCTAATGGTAGAAGTTATGTTATGGTTTTTTCCCTAGAAGGAAACCCTCTTTTATGAGGGAAATGTATCATAGCTATGCATCATTGTGAATATTGTGTTTTGAGTAAGGAGACTATGAGAAAAAGAAGAGGAAGTTACAGTGGGTGTGTTGTATATTGTATCCCTTCATTTGTTGGATAATAATAAAGGAAGGACTCAGAAATTTCTTTGGTGGACGTAGCCCACACTGGGTGAACCACGTATATATGTGTCTCTATTGTATTGTGTATATTCTATGTTTTATTTCCACATTAATTTTATTTTATTGCTCTGCGATCCTATTTTTCTAACATAGAGCCCGCGCAGTGGATTACGGGGCTATATAATTCAGGTATAATGAACCTCTTGGACATACCGCATTTTGGGCGTGGTAAGAATGTTGGTTTGTGTGTCAAACAACTGGTCAACTGGGTCCATGGAGGAATTATTTGGATGTACAGACGAGTGCAGTTGAAAGACTTCCTTGAAAACAAAGCGTGGGAGAAAGAACTAGTGGAATAGGTGAAGGCATAGTTCGGCACGACCAGGGGGAATAGAGGCATCATAATGAAAGAAATAAAAGATGATGCACAAGATTCACTAGTAAGATAATGGCATGCAAGTTGTTGAGACAATTTCGTAGAGAGGAAATGCCAGCAGGAGTGATCGTAGTAGAAGTGCAGTGCGTGAAGGGGATGAAGTTCAGCTGGGCTTCATACCTGTTGAACGAATTCCTACTAGACTTTTGTGATGCACAGGAAAATGGAACCGAATTCCATTACTCCTGGCTGATAATATCAATAGCTCTGGTAGGGTGGCAGGAGCCCAAGTTCTCTACATTCTTAAATAGAGTGGGAAAATTCTATGCAGCCAGGTATGAGTCTCTCTGGAAAGTGAAGGATAACAAGACGTGGTAGGAAAACAACATTGTCTTTGCCATGCTGCTAGAAGAAATCCAACAACGCACAAAAAATGTATGGCACATACCTATGGAGGTCGCGCAGGAAATAGAGTGGATAGATAAGTTCAAGGCATCCCAACATCACCTATGGATCCAAGTCACGAGGGATCCCAAAAGGGCATGGTTGACGATGCAATATTGCGTCACCAGAGAAGAGGTGGAGTGGGTTATCAAGGATTGGCCCGTACATTAGTAGTCACCTGTTAAAAAACCAACTATGAGGACAAGCACAACGCAATCCTCCAAGCCCAAGGAAAAGGATGACGCAGGCTCATCAGCAAGGATAGGTAGCCCGATGGATAACACTCAAAGAAATACTATGCATACCCTACCAAGCGGGATAAACGGGGTACTAAAAAGGTTGAGGAGAACATCCATAGCAACAAGAATAGGCAATTAGGTGCAGACAGGGCCAAAGGAGACCATACATGCTTAAGAGGAAGGATACCAAGAAACAACAACAGAGGCACAACCCTCACAAATGTAAAGGAAGCCCGCACAAGGAAAAAATGTGCACAAGAAGAGAAAGTATGAAACAGAGGACCCTAACATCACCCTCACATGAGATGATGTAGAGCTCATTGTGAATAAGTTCCAATACAGGAGCAAGGAAGTGGTCATAACAATAGAGTCACAGAGGGAGTAGATCATGGCTAATTTGCTAGAGGTTCACACAAACATCCACCATTTATGGAGCCAATCCAAGTCAAAGGCCACTACACGACCATAGGAGGAGACAAAGAGGCCATATGCGTAGAGATAAGGTGAAGAGAATGTGCAATTTTTCATCCAGGATAGGGAGACATTCACGTTAACACATCGAATTGTCAAATTCGACCAGGAGACGATGCAAAAACCCCTAGAAGAGGTGGAACAAGTAGAGTTGGTGATGGCACAGATCCCCACAAACGCCTTATATACACTACAAGCTAGTGTCATGCAGAAAGTACACTCTATGGCTTGTGCAGATGCCACAAATATAGAGGTGGGAAGAGGGGTTACAGACATGCTCCAGATCACATGTGACCAGTTTACTATCGAAAAGGAAGAGGAGAAAGAACACGTAGACATGCTAAATTAGGGATTGACATCAGCATACAGTTGAATCCCCAACAACACGCAGGAAACAGAGAGAAGTGTAGAGGAGAAGATCAACCTCATTGTGCAGAAAATTGACCAGTACATGCAAGATATCAAGGAGATAAAAGAAAATCTCAATCCCATGACCTCACCTGAGGTTTGAGAGCAGAGGAAAGTAGAAGCTACACTCCAACTAGGAGAGATGGAGAAACAAGTCAACACAGCAACAAGATTGTATGATAAAGCAGTGCAACTTTGGACAACATTGAAGGAGGATGAGCAGGTCCAGCAGTGGGACCAGGAGGAAGAAAGAATAAACACAGTAATATAGGACCTCAAGCAGAGGAAAAATACAATGAGCATCATCAAGCATGTGAAAGGAATGCAGAATATGAAGAAGCTATAGCTAGAGTTAAAATTTGCGCAGACATAGAAACAGGAAAGACAGATGCAGATGGAAACTCTTTAAGAGAAAGCAATGGAGATGATCGCAGAGTTGGAGGAAGATAAGAATAACATGGAATAAACACATGAAGAGTGTAGAACCATGATCCAGGAGGAGATCACAATGCAAGCATTAGAATCATCCACGGAAAAGGTAGTGCAAGTCTAGGAAAGAAAAAGGGAACTTGCAAACAAGTTCCACAACCTAGAAAAGGTTGTCGAGGAAGTATTCACTTCCTAGTTGGCTTGGAAAGAGCCACATCTCAATGATGGTAGCCTATTGGGTGCATGCCAGTTTTGAGGAAGAATCCAATTTTGGAAAAGAAAGCCTAAATTAGAAAAGTACAGCTGGAAGGAAAAGCAGCACGTGTGAGGGAAATCCACATGGAAAGGAGGAAATCATGCAAGGTGTGCATGCATGAAAACCTAACCACATTAGGGATATGGTTGGGGGTTCAACAAGGTTATGAAACCTTATTTTGCTTGGCTAGTAGAATGATTGCAAGATATGAGGCCTTTTTGTAAGTTGTTGAGTTGTAGGAGAGTCAAGAAACTGGATCTCGAGGGTTAGATTGTAGGTTGAGGAGCCTGGTGCAATCTAGTCAACCTCAAAGGGATTTTGGATCATGTTTTGTGATTGTATGATCAGAAATTGTAGTGTGTGTGGCACCATATATTATAGCACCATAATAAAATAGCTTAAGATACATATATTTATGGACGTAGCCCAAGGGGGGTGAACCACAGTAACACCTTCATTATATGTTGTGATCGATTGCATGTTTACCTTCTATAAGTAGTTAGAATATGAATGGATGAATGGATAATTCTGTGAGATATGTTATATGTTAGATCTGTTATAATGCGTGCATAGACTTAACAGTTGAATGAATAGTAAGAAGAATCAAAATAACAACTAGATCAAGGCATAAGAGGACGAAATGAAATCTCATATCCCCACTCTTTCCTAGACTGCAAACATATGAGCATTGCAGTAACCCATAGAACTATCTTGGGTGATATTGTGCAGTACACTCTGTGTGTTGTGTTTCCTTCTGGTTTTAGAGGGATTTGTTGGAAGCTTTTCAGATTTGAACCTGGGTCATCCCAAGAAGTGGTTAGAGAAGGAGTAAAAACCAACACATAGATTATATCTAGCGAGAAGGATTCCATAAAAAAGGATGGTGTCTCACCTTATTTTGTTTTCTAAACCTGTTGAATAGTGATGCTCAATTACTTTGAAATAATGGCCCCCCATTTGAAACTACTTCCATAAATATTGATTGTATATGCTAGGGGCATCCAGGCTTCTGAAAATATTGAACAATCCTTTTATCCATACAATCGACAGATAAATTCCATTAAGTACATGTATGGTTCCCTAATATTTGTTGTGTTGTACCATTCAATGGTCTTGTTCAAGAATTTATTTCCCTCCCTCCACCAAGAAGCTAATAATGGGTTGGTATTATGTTCTTCATAGAACTTAACCACAAAATCAGTATTTAGTCTTTCTTTCGGGTTTCTAAGCTTGTAATACTTTTGCACCTCTACTAGAATGAATACACCGGTGCATTCCCCTTCCACATTATTGATCACACATTTATCAGTGTCTTTATGGTCAATTATTCATCCTAGGGTCTATGCAAGGAAAAATGGGAGTTCGTCATGCCACCCTGTGTAAGGACGACTGTCTAATATTTGGGAAAACTTGGTCATCTAGTTCCCTGACCCCTGGGACACTGTGAGGTGAAAATTTTGGAAACTCTTCCTAGTGAATTTTTTTATAGAGATCACCCTAAGGTGGAAGGAGTACCTTATATGTGGTGCTTGCCTCTATAAATCTGAACATTGGTGATTGAACGAACTGCTTCTTGGTCGATATTCGAATCACAAGTTTTACTTTCGATGCAAATTCCAAATATCTTATTACCACTGGAATTGACCCTTCACCATATTCTAACTCTTTCCCTTTGGGTGTCCTCGGTGAGAACCTGGTCACTGAACTTCAAGGAGGCATCTTTCCTTCATGAGAATGCCACCATTAGTTGCAAGAGACTATAAGAGATAATGCAAAATTTGGCAATGTATAACACCTAAAACATTCGCAACAAAATTTAACGCTTACCTCCCTTGAAGATAAACCTGGTCTTACTAGAGTTTCCATGAATCATCATGGGAGGAATGCTACTCGGTGGATTTTCTCTCCTCTTTTTGATCGAAAGAAAAGTTTCTTGAACAAAATGCAAAATTTGGAAAGAAATGGAATTACTGATCCAAATTTCTAGATCCCACAACCTTACCTTATTGTGTCTAGCATTTAATTGGAGGGAGTACACTATAATCTTTCCAATCTTTAGAAATAAAAACACAATGTGCGCCATGCTTGAGAGTTAATGTATTGCGAGTTGATGGTGCGAAGGCCCGTTATTTCTAGTTCATCGACGATTCCAAATTTTGAATTTTATCTACGTGCAATATCGGAGATCGAGAGTATTTGTTAAGTGTTATTTTCCTTTGACATAATCTTTCTGACACCGACGACCGTTTGGTGAGGTATCCTTAAACAGATTATTCGTGTATCGTGGGTTTCGATGGGAATGACATGGAAAGAAAAATGACATTTTTTGTTCGTCAGTGACCCTAACCTTTTACTTAACAGTTGTGGAATCATTTCAAACCCATTGGTAATCCTCTTCACAAGTTATTTAAGATATAATCTCTGTCCAACGATCATATCTGTGTTTAAATGGATGGAAAAGTTTGATTCACCCAGAAAGGAAACAAATGTTCCAGATCCCTCTATAGTATCTGCGTCAGAGAAAATGTGTATGTTAAGTTCTTTATTATGTAAAATTTTGTCGGTGGAAGATATGTGCATCAGCATCAAAGGTTCACTCTAACCTTTACGCTTTTCTTCTATTAGTAGAAAAATACAACATCATCCTTCTTTACCATAAAGGATAATGTAAATTTCATGACATGGAAGATGACATGTAAGATGTCATGACGATATGGGTAGTCTACATGGAAAGATACGTGGAAAGTGTAGAAGGCGACATGGCCAACCTAGTCATTGAAACAAACACTACTTGGTGGTAAACATTAAAGGTCGAGTTTTTCTCCTATACTTGATCGATGACTAAGATTGAATTCTTGTTTCTCACAATTTATTGACATCAGAAGAACTCTTCCTTTTTGTACTTGAATTACATGGATTTGTTGTCGATGTCAATGGCCTATCAATGATCAGTGGAATCCTTTGACTCTTGGAAATGCTAACACATTCTATCGATGATTGATGGGTTATCGGCGATCGGAGAAATTTGTTCCACTTCAAAATGCATGAAACTTTCCCTTTATTACGATTATAGACACTTTTTTTAGACTTTGTTTTCTCCATCCCTCGATGAGTTCATCGACAGTTCTTGGAAAAGGTTGTGATTTTCTCATTTTTCAATTCTTTCTTTTGTTTTTTTCTTTCATAATTCAAAACATGAGAAGATTTTGTATTTTCTTTAGATTTTAAATGAAAATAAAACAAAGAAAAAAATGCATAAATTTAACAAAGGATAAATATGAAACCTATGTAAAGCCAAAAGAAGAAGGTGTAAAATAATTAAAAGGAAAAGTGGTACCCAAAAATTGAAAATTTTAAGGGTGTGTTGAGGACTCAACATGTACCTAAACCACACCCTTTGTAATTGTACATATAGGTTGGTGAGTCATGGTAGCAATTGTAAATGTATATGTACATTTAGGCTAGTGAACCATTGGCACTAAGTTTTGGTTTTGTGCGCACCTAAGTAGTGCACAGGGAATTGTTATCAAAGAAAGGATGCACACATTTAATAGTGGTGCGCATACCTAAGTAAGTGTGTGGCATTGTGCTTCGAGGTAAGGATGTGCACATTCCATAGTGTTGCGCACACCTAGGTAAGTGTGCAAGTTTTACCTGGAAGTGCACATCGAGCTAGTTTATATATATGTGTGTATATATGGATGTATATGTATTGAGGCCAAAGAGCCTATGTGGTTATGAGGCTGGTGATCTAGGACGCAAATAGGCTTGTGCACCTATACATGTAAATTTAATCACAGTTATTAATAATATCAAATCACTGCACGCAAACAGATCGAATGAAATGAGGTGGGGGGATAACTCCACCTAGAAAGGGTAAAGGGGTGGACTTAAGTCCCGAGGAATATTTTATTAATATTTCCAAAAAGTATATGTTATGGATAATTATTTTATCCTAAGTTCTGAAGGGAAGGGAACAAGTCACCAAGTGGCTAAAGCTACTTCTGAAGGTGACAAGTATCGAGTTTAAGGCATGCAATATATATTGTTGGCCTTAGTGTATCTCGAAAGAACTCATTATTTCAAGGATTATTCATTTTTTCTCATCAGTAGAAGGGGTCGGTCTAGGGGAAAATCTGACCTTATCTACAAAGAAGAGCTTGTAAGGGGTTTATGTTCTATAACTAGAGTGTGGTAGTCGAAGAAGTGGGTTTTTAGGCCCGTGAGTAGTCTCTCTTGGTGAGATATTGTTTTTTCTAAGAGGTAGGTTGTCAGGCCCATGATCATTCTCTCCAGTTGAGAGTTTTTCTAGGAATTGTTCTTAGGTGCACTGGACATTAGTTACAGGGATCAAATATTTCATGTCTAGCATGTTGTTGGAACCCTGGAAGGGAAGTGGACCAACCAAGGGACTGTTGATCAGAGAAGGGGAATACTTCCTTGGGTGTGACAAGTGGGTGGGGAATGAGAGACTGTAGACTAGTTGCAATAGTGGCACCTTAGATGGAGAAATTATGTTGAGTAACAAAACTTATCTTAGCACTAGGAACCCTTTTTTCCTGGTGGAGTTAAGCCCCAGCTCAGGGGTGACCTGTTGCTGAAAGCTTATGAGCCATAAATTCTATGGTTGGGAGTAACGTATAAGTTTTGTGCACGGTTGATAACTTTTCATAAAAGATAAGAGTTATTTATGTGTTTGTCTCAATTACATTAATTATCTATGTTTAATATGGTTTAATTCTTGTATGTTGTCCAATATAAGTAATTGTTGTTATTTTTTTTAATGTTGCGTGCACATGTAAGTATGGTGCTTATAGCATGTATTTGTAGTTGTGCATGAGAATGACAAATGTTGATAGTATTTCCTGTCAAGTTATCCTTATAATATTGGTCATGAGTAGCTTAGGTGAGGTTTGAATGGTCGTGCACGTAGGAAATTAATTTGTGTTCACAGAAGGCTAGAGTTCATTTGTGTGCACAGGTAAGTGGACCTTGCGCACAAGGAAAATCAAAACTGGTGTGTGACACCAGAATGGTTGTGCACGCAGTACTGCGCATATGTTTAGTATGGTTTGTGCACACAGTAGTGTTATATGTTTAGTATACTTGTGTGCACATTTGTTTTGAGTTACTTCCACTGCTTAAATTTTTGTTAAAAGGAGAAATTTATTGTGGCACAACTCAGCTTGAGGTTGAGCATGTTAATTTCAAGTGATACTCCACAAACTAGTCTATAGAATAAAATCTGTGCAGTGGATTTTGGAATATCATTTTTCAATAGTAAGTCGAGTAATGTTACAGTATGGTATCAGAAACATTTTGGTAACGAGGATGTTATAGAGAGACAGAAGTTGGGATGTTGTGACGTGACCCAACCTGGGTGGTTGGGGAAGTTACAAAGTGGTATCATAGAAATTGGCTCAACACTGGACTTGTATGGGCCATAAAACAACAAGAAACATCAAAGCTCCAGTTTCAAAATGGAGCCTACATGGGATGAATACTTACTTAAAGCAATATTCAGACTGGTAAGTGGCCAAATTGGAATTACAGAGTGGCCATGGTGCGCATAAAATAATAATTCATTGATATTATGGGGTGCATCACTGGAACTACATAGTAAACAATGGTGCACTAGTGTGTGCACTAAATTTTTGGGTTGCGTAGAGAAAATTGTGGTGCATGCGTAATATTGATACGCGATGTGCATGTTAAATTTTGACATCGGGCATTGGTGTGTATTGAATACCATTGTGTGCATGGGATTCAAAAGAATGGATTCTGACAACATGGTGCAAAGTTTTCATTAATTTTTTTCATGAATTCATCTAACAAATCTTGCTTCCTTCACATTTTGCAAAATTATCAGCGATTAGAGTAGGACAAAATCAGCGTATATTGTCAAAAGAATGGAAGATGTGCAGAGTACTTACAACCTTGATGATTAATTTGGAGATTTGTATGTTGTTTTGGGTGTTGATGGTACCGAATCCAAGGAGGAGCACATAAAATTGGTAGAAACCATAAAAGGGATTGAAAAAATATGTCCAAAGCTATTAAGTTGATAATCAAAGGCTATGAAAGCCAAGGAGCATAAATATGACCTCAATTTCAAGTTGATGCAAATCTTGGATAGAATAGAAAAGAAAATGGATAGGGAGACATAGATAAGTAGGTCAATAAGTCATAGGCCTCATGATGAGAAGAGAAGAGAAGCAAGAAGTGTTTGTAGGCATCGACCTCACTCACTAAAGCACTCATTTAGGAAAGTGCACAATAGCTCAAGTCCATCTCCTGTCAGAAAGCATAAGAGAAGGAATGGGGTGGACAAGCTACAATGATAAATGAATAAGATCAAGCCTCCTACCTTTGACAATGATCACAATAAGGATGAAGACGCAGAGACCTAGTTGTTGGGTATGAGGAAGTACTTCCAGCTTCATATTTATTCTGCATAGGCATAAGTGAGAATTTACATCTATCAACTAAAAGGAAAAGCATCAATGTGGTGGGATCAATTCATGCAAGTGTAAGAGATTTATGAGAAGAAAGTTACTTGGAGGGAGTTCAAGAGGTATTTACAAAATAAATACTTAACCAAGAGGTACTATGACAATAAAATGAAGGTGTTCTTTGAACTCAAGCTTGGGAGTGTGAAAATAGATGAGTATGAAAGAAGATTCTTAGAGTTTCTAAAATATGTCACATTCATCAAGAATGCACAAGTTAAAATTTAGAGGTACCTGAGTGGGTTTCCCTCATTTATCAGTGACAAGATACAATATGATGACCCCAAGACTTTGGAGGAAACCATAACGCACACTAAATTCCTTTATGATCAACAAAGGAGAAGACATACTTTCCAAAAGGATTGGGAAGACAAGATTAAAAGCAAGGTGGAA
>ML808003.1:152966-164719 GCA_009831015.1 Picea engelmannii
ATTGTGTAAACATTCAACGCAAAGGCTCTTTGTTTCTATATTTCTCTCACCACTTGTTGCACACATTCACACAACTAGTCTGACATCATAGGGGAACCACAGAACCCCCGTCGTTCACGACGCTTGCTCAACCTCCCTCCTATCTTAGGAGGAGTATCTGGTCGTACCCACTCATCGGTACCTCCTTCACACACTCCTGTGAGTGCTACTATCTTAGGATCAGCTTTGTTTGGTTCTACATTACTTGGGTCTATTTCCCAAGGTCATCCGTTCACTCGCTCTCCTTTACATGGAAGCGGGGGACCCACTTCCTCTCAAGGAGGGAGAACCAACCCACATAGTCCCCATCAAGGGTTAGGTTCACAACACACTATGGCTGGAACCAATCCTCCCACCCCACTATAGATGCCATATTTGGCCTCTCTCAACATCCCGGATCTCACCAAACTCACCAATGATCCTATATTGCATGACGCCACATGGCCTGCAATGCCAACAAAACTTCCTTCAGACATACCAAAATTTGAAGGAAAGGCAGGGGATGACCCCGCCAACCATGTCATGACCTTTCATCTATGGTGCTCTTCCAACAGCATTATGGATGACTCCATTAGACTGCGATTGTTTCAACGCACACTTACTGGCCCATAAGCCAAATGGTATGTCGAAGAAAAATCCGGGTCCCATGCGACCTTTGAGTCATTAGCCAAATCATTCTTGACCTTCTTTCAATTACCCATCCGCCATGAAAATGGTCTAGAACTACTGTCTAACGTCAAATAGACCTCAGCCACCCACATCGCTGACCACATTCATGAGTGGCGTAGGCGACGTAGTTTGTGTAAAGCAGAAACCACCAAGCAACAGTGCCTCGACTGGTTTCTTAGATCACTTGTCTCTCTCCTTGGAAAGGATGTAGCTTCCAACTTCCCTCAATCCGAAGAGGAAGCCATCAGTAAGGCCCAACAGTATGACCTCATTTATGCACAGTCCGGGTACTTATACACAGTACTTCCTGATCTTCCAAAACATGTGCCATTCGGACAAGACAAACCTGGGATGTCTCACTCAGCAGACGGGCTCATAGGTGCCACCACACACCATGGCCCGCAACCCCAACCACCACCGATGTATGGAACACCTCAATACCCTCCGGTATATGGGGGCACTCCTTATTACCCCCCACCCACTTATCAACAGCCATACCTTGTTGCTATACCTCCACCCATCAGTGGACCACCACCGGCACCTCCCATACATCCACCTATTCCCACAACCAGTGGTACTCCCTCAACATCAGCTTATAGTAATAGTGAAAGCACTACGCCTTTCTATGTGCCTTATGGATCGGTACCACCGCAAAATCCATACTTCCCCTTTCCTAGTCCTCCACAACCCATGGCTCCCCCACATCCACATGCGGGGGTAAATTTTGTTCAACCTTCCACTGCTCAACAATACCAGAATTTTGAACAATTGAATACAGCCAACCCAACTCATCCATCGAACAATACCAAGAAGAAAGGATGGAACAGGAATAAAAACAACCCTGGTCAAGGTGGGAATCAACCCCCACAGCACCAACCCACTGGGGGCAACCAGAACCAATGGAACCAAAACCCCCAAGGGGGCAATAACAACAAACGCCAAGGGCGAAATAATGTTAAAACCATCTTCCCTTGCGCCCTTTGTGGAGAGTTCGGTCATTACACTCACCATTTCCCCCATATCGCTGATTTCAAACGGTTGAAAGACTCAGGTAGTCTTCCCCATACCCCTGCACAAACTGCCCCTCAACAGGCACCACAACAATACGTGCAGCAACCCCTCCCGTAGTGCTGCAAAATCCTATCTCACATCAAGGTGTGATAAACACCCAATAGGACACACAGCATCCCCCACCTCAGGTAGGACAATACCACAACCCTAACAATCCAGTAGAACGTACAATTCTCCTCACCAGTGAGGAGGAAATCCTGCTACAAACGCGTAATCGTCAGTATCATACACCCGCTGAGTCTACTCCCATCTCTCCAGAGACAAAACCTACACCGATGGGACCCCCGTTGGTGATCCCTCGCCCATCCTCCGAACCACCGCTTCGCATCCCTCGCATCCCCTTACGCAGGAATGTCCACAATCCACAGGCTAGGGCAGCTCATAATTATAGCTTGGTAGATGATTTAGCACAATCCCCAGCTGCCATGTCAGTCCTGGAAGTCCTCCAGACTTGTCCTACACAGCGGAAATCTTTACTTTCCGCCTTGGGGGCAATCGATCCTGTAGATACTCAACTCATCACCTTCGATCTTGATAGCGGAGAACCTCGTCTTCCCGCTTTGATCGCTTTTCAATTACCAGTGAAAATACGGAACATCATAGTCCATCGGTGTATCATCGATGAAGGTGCCTCTACGTGCATCATGTCAAAAACAGTATGGCAAAAACTTCGTTCCCCGGAACTCATTCCCTCTGCCATCACATTATGAGCTTATGACGGACGACCACCCTCTCCTGAAGGGCTCTTCCAAAATGTCCCCGTTGAACTTGGGGGAAAGACTATTCTCATTGATATCGAAGTTATCGACGCCCTGCTCGATTATAATATCCTGTTCGGGCGTAGCTACATGTACGCTATGAAGGCAGTGGCCTCTTCCGTCTTTCAGAAAATGATGTTCCCCCACAATGGGAAGATCGTGACCATCGACCAAGTCTCACATTATGAGCCTAACCCATCTGCCAACCTCGATAACATTCTTACTCTCATCCACACCAATCCAGACGCATATCCACTCATCGAGATGGGTCCTGGGATTTTTAAAGATCCATCCTTGTTAGGGACGTACCATGGCGCACCACCACTCCTTCCTCCTAATCAAGTATGCATCGTCTCATCTAACGAAACTCACACGGAGGATGCTCTTCCTCCTCCTGAGGCTTCAATCATTCCTGACGTCTCAATAGTCGCAGAACCACTCCAGCCGGAGCCTCCTGCACACTCGTCGACCTCAACAGTCCACGAGTCCACATCCCCTCAAGAGAATAATCCCGCCTGGGAGAGATTCCCCCAACCCCTCACCCAAATTCCCTTCTTTTACCCTCCACCAGGTATCGAAGCTTTTCAGGTAGCCGCAACACTCACACTACCTAACATGGTGTTAGAAATCCCAGTTTGGTATTTACACCCACC
Source organism: Picea engelmannii (assembly GCA_009831015.1). Lineage (NCBI taxonomy): Eukaryota > Viridiplantae > Streptophyta > Pinopsida > Pinales > Pinaceae > Picea > Picea engelmannii. The sequence continues at coordinate 156,157 of ML808003.1, forward strand.
AGAGATGGTCCCTCGACCACAGGAAGGAATTCCCATGATAGTTCCCATCCTTACTCCCACCACCCCACTCACTAACCCCCCTACTACAGTAGGGGTCTACAGTAATAAGAAAGAGCCCACCGCTCCACTTCCTCCACGCATCCCACCACCTTGCGCACTATGTGAGAAAGAGGGCCACCAAACCAACAATTGCCCATCACTACCTGAATTAAGGAATTTGATTCCCCCCAATCCAACTCCCACAACACCCATTTCTACTGCAAGTACCACTACCACCAACCCTTCCAGTAGTAAAGGGTTGAGGACCAAATACGCTTGTGCTATATGTTCAGAGTATGGCCATTACACTCATCATTGCCCAACACTGCCACGCTTTCAGCAAACGTTAGCGGTTGTACGCCAGAACTTCCAGAACAACCCCCGCCCTGCAACATCCTCTTCAACAAATATCACTGACATTCGCTATGTCACTACTTCAGTTAATGAACGTATGAGATGCCCTTGCTCTCTCTGTGATTCACTATCTCATCTTATATACCAATGTCCTATGATCCTTGCATATAGGAAACGTCAATTGGCCCTGCGTCACCGACCCGCAGAGGCGATAATTGATATTACTTCGTCACTCAAGGATCTTCATGTCATTTCTCCAGAGCCCGAGGCACTCCCAACGCCTCCATGGTTCTCAAATGACATCTCTGAGGATTTACCCCGCAACCCCCCCAACTCTCCTGCTCATTCCCCTACGAAGACTCTCCATCCAACCACCACGGATACCCCTCAGTACTTCAATATATGGTTTATGACGAGTGAACCCTCCTCATCTCCTAACATTGTTCCCCCTGCTTCTTCATCAAGGGGCACTCACACTAGCACTGAGATCACTCATCACGACCCCTTGTATTCCCGGCGTTTCCAATGCAACAAGGAAATAATCGAAGAGCTAAACCACCCAGAATCACCCTGGGATGCGCTACATCACCACGCACTCTTTTCTCCACAGGAATCCCTCATGCCTCCTAATCAAAACCCTATTTACGCAATCGAAACCAAAGATTTTATACCCGTCGGGCCTATCGATTGGTTCAACAATCCTATTCCTGCCTCTGATGCATTTGAAGAAGGCAATATGGCCAACATTTCCCCCACCATCAAAATTGACATTTCCATTAAAAATGGCATCGTCGAAGAAATCATCATTGGAGCCGCTTGTACTCCTCAGGATATCACCGCATACAAAGCCCTCTTCCAGGAATATAGAGATATTTTCTCCTGGTCATACACGGAGATGCCTGGCCTCGACCCATCCATTTTCGAGCATCGCATCGAAACCTGGCCCGACATCACACCAATCCTCCAAAAACAACGACCGCTACACCCAACCAAAGCTACGGCTATCAAAGCCAAAATTGACAAATTACGTACAGCCGGGTTTATTTACCCCATTGCTTACACTTCATGGGTTTCCAACCCCGTACCCACAGACAAAAAATAGGGCACTATCCGCGTCTGCACAGACTTTCGCGATCTCAACAACGCATGTCCCAAAGACAACTTTCCAACACCTTTCATCGATCAAATTATTGACGACTACACCGGCCACGAGGCTCTCTCCTTTATGGATGGATTCTCTGGCTATAACCAAATTCAAATCCACCCAGCCAATCAGTATAAAACCGCATTCATTACCCCTTAGGGTACTTTTGCATATCGTGTCATGCCTTTCGGCTTAAAAAACATCGGCACAACCTTCCAGTGGGCAATGACATACATCTTTCACGATCTGGCTGAAATCATCCTCGCCTACTTGGACGACCTCACAGCTCGATCCAAGAAACGCACCCAACATCTCGATGATTTACGAATCATTTTTCAACGGTGTCCTCAATACAACATCTGCTTGAACCCCCTCAAGTGTGTGTTCTGTGTCACCGCCGAGCGCCTCCTCGGTTTTATCGTTTCCCAAAGCGGTATTACCGTGGACCCCCTCAAAGTCAAAGCCATCACCGAAATTCCACCTCCTCGGAATTTACGACAACTTCAGAGTCTACAGGGCAAAGCTAACTTTCTCAGTTGCTTTGTTCCTGATTACGCCATACGCGCACACGGTTTCCTTCGCTTATTACGTCACAACATCCCATTTCACTGGGACGACCATGCCCAACAGTCGTTTGACGATCTTAAAGCAGCGCTTTCAAATGCACCTTTAATTAGTGCACCTGACTATAATCGCGACTACATCCTCTACGTATCAGCATCAGCTGTATCAGTAGCCGGCGTCCTCGTCCAGCTCGGAGATGAAAATCATGAACACGTCATTTACTACGTTAGTAAGAACCTCTCAGGGCCACCCTTGAAGTATAAACACGAAGAGAAGCTTGCTCTTGCAGTTGTCCTTGCAGTCCAGAAACTGCGCCATTACATTCTGCTTCGCACCACAAAGGTCATCGCAGATTCCAACCCTATGCAGTACTTGCTCAGCCGTCGAAAAGTTAACGGCAAATTTGCTCGATGGATCGTTATCCTTCAGGAGTACGACCTCGATTTCTCAACACCAAAGAGTAAGAAGGCCCTCGTTCTAGCCGAATTTGTCACGGCCCTTCCCTCTGACACCACCAGTGGCCCCATCAACACCGACTTTCCAGACGAACATCTCTTTTACATCACTACAGATGATCCTTGGTATGGCGACCTCCTCGTCTACCTACAAACTCAAAAGTTTGGTAACCACCTTTCACGAGATGATCATCGACGTATTCGCCATCAGGCCCTCCGCTATCTCCTCATCGGAGACATCCTATACCGGCGGGGCATAGACACCATTCTTCGTCGGTGCCTGACTATTGGCGAGGCCGACAGAGTCTTAAACGACTGCCACAGTGGTGCATGTGAGGGCCATCTTTCGGGTATATCCACTGCTCAGAAGATCATCCGAGCCGGTTACTTTTGGCCTACCTTGTTTCATGATTGCATCCACGCCGTGAAACGTTGTGAGCAATGTTAGCTCTATGCCAGCAAAGCCCGAGCACCCCCCGCCCTTCTTCATCCTGTCATTACCGCCGACCCCTTTTGTAAATGGGGCATCGACTTTATGACTTGTAATCCCCCCTCCAGCAATGGTCACAAATACATTGTTGTCGTTGTTGATTACTTCACCAAATGGGCCGAAGCTATGCCTACTTTCAACAATACCGCTGACATTGTAGCGCGCTTTTTCTTTAATCACGTCATATCCCATTTTGGCGTACCACTCCAACTTGTTTCCGATCATGGAAACACTTCGAGAATGAGATCTTCATCGAACTCTCATCTCGGTTAGGCTTATCCCACGAGTTTGCCTCACCATACTATCCTCATTCAAATGGACAGGTCGAGGCAGTGAACAAAGTCCTCAAGACCATGTTACAGCGCACAGTTAATAAACATAAAATCAATTGGCATCATATGTTATTTTCTGCGTTATGGGCTTATCGAACGGCAGTAAAGACCGCTACAGGTTTCACGCCATTCCATTTAGTCCATGGGGTTGAGGCAACTCTTCCCATCGAGTGTGAAATGCCCACCTTACGCACCGTAATTGAGCTATTACCTGACACTGCTCCAATGGAGCAGTGATTGCTGAACTTGGAGTCGCTAGATGAATATCATCGATCTTCTTTACAGAACAACGAGGCAGCTAAAAAATGATCCAAAGCTACCTTTGATCGCCATGTCAACCTTCGATCATTTTGCGAAGGCGACCTCGTCCTGGCTTATGATATCGCTCATGATAACTTCGGCCACGACAAATTCGAATCATTATGGCATGGTCCTTACATCATCCAACATTGCCTCATCAAATGCGCATACATCCTAGCCTCCCCCGAAGGCCTTTCGCTCAAGGAACCCGTCAACGGGTTGTATCTCAAGAAATTTTATGCTTAAACGTAGTCAAACTACTTTAGGTTATTTCTTTTTCTAGTGTTTTTAATATTTTTTCTCCTCCCCTCTCATCTAAACTATCCTTTGTGCTATTGAACAGATGCTTCGTCCACCAGCATACCACATTGGTTATGCCAACAGCGCCAACCGTTGGACGCAAAATCTCACTTCGGCTGCTTGGGCTATTTTCACCCCCTCACATGAAATGCTACATTCCCGCGGCATATGTTTAGGGCTAGCAACCAACAATCAAGACGAATATACTGCTGTCATTGGCCTCCTGGCCGACGCCCAGCGTCATCATATTCGTCACCTTAGCGTTTTCCTCGACTCTCAACTAGTCGTTCTCCAGCTCAATAATGTATACCGTGTACGCGATCTGTGCCTCTTTCGCAAATACCTGCAGGTTAGACTGTTATCTCGACATTTTGATTCCATTACATTTACACATATTCCAAGACAATTGAATCAAATAAAAGATGAAATCGCTAACATGGTGTTAGATTGGCATATATCACATCAAGCTACACATACATAACCAACTCACAAAACCTGTCACAGCATATAGATAGAATCGACATCATCATCAACAAAAACACATGTAAACAACAACAAGATCTCAAAATATGTATACTCGTATATATATAAAGGCCAATCATGCCATCCAAATGTTTACATACAAAAAATACATGTATCCGCAGGCCAGTGCAGCAACTCGGTACAAAAACGGGCTCACCATCCTATATACAAAAAGATATACATCATACAACAGTCATGGTGCCTCTATCACACCACCCCCTGCTCCTCCCTCAGGAGGAGGTGGTGGCCCACCACCACCTGCCCCAGGTGGTGGTGGCCCACCCACAGGACCCTCCTGCCCCGGCGGCAGGCGTCCACTAGTCATCGCGGCAAGCACAACTGCTCATCGCACTATAGACCGCCATGGTGGCGGTACTCCTATACACTGCTCCAGGAACCCCTCATCCTAGATGCGTATCCACATGCCCTCAGGCACGTCCTGCAACACCGTCTCCAGACGACGGCGTATATCCTCAAAGTCCACTCCGGCTGCCGCCGGAGGAGCATGTGATGGCCCCGCACCAGGGTCATCAAACCGGCGTCGTCTCGCTGTCCTCTCAGGCTCTGATGGTCGACCCACGACATCCTCCTGCCGTCGCCTCTCTCCCTGCGGTCGTTCCTCTGGCTCTCGCCTAGTTGGCACTCTCTGCATCTCCACCTTGCACCTGCGAGGTGCCACATCTGCACATGCAAACAACAACAACAACAACTTGTATCAGCATCTATATCACATATATATGGCTTGATATCTCAAAAAAAACATAAAAATAAAAAATATGCACAAATACTGAACGTACCTTGATGGTCAAAAACCTCCCCTGGAGGCAACACCATGTCCGGGTCACCCCGGAAATCCACCCCAGCATAGGGGTATTGAAGTAATACCTGCGACATCTGCTGCCATATCCGCGCTGCCTCTGCTAAAAAATAATGTCCACCTTTGCCACCATCGTGGCGAACCAAAACTGAAGACCACCACCTCAAACGCGGCTCTCGTGCCCCTGGCATCTCCAACAAAACTCTCGGGCACAGCATCGGCACCCTCTCCAAAAACCAGGCCACTAAGATGGACCCGAAAGCAAACTCTCCTCCATCAGTGGACCGACAGTGGTCCAACTGTGTCACCATCCTAGCATGTAGCGTCAGTCCCCAAGTGAACTGCTTTCCATCCAATACTCTCTCCAGCACTAACAGATGGCCACCACTAATACGCTGGGTCGCCAGTGACCCGTATACTCGTATAATCATCGCTTCTATACAGCAATGAGCTAAGGAGTCGATAGCACTAATGCTCACCACAGTCCCAGACATGAAGTCCCGACCTTAGCAGTATCTCTGGCCAATCTCGACCAGCGGAGTGGTCCTCGACAACACCGACTCTACCGGTAGGGGCGTTCCCCGAAAGGGGAGCCCAGTCAGAAAATATACATCCTCCACCACAGTGAAGGGGATCTGCTCTCCTCGCACGAGGAAGCAGTGCAGCTCCGGACTCCACATATGGAGCAGGAATTGTAATAAGTACTCCTGGTCCCGTATCAACGGGCACTCAAAGAACTTTAGCAACCCACAGGTTGCCAAAGTCACCCTCACCCCAGGCCCCTCAATGGCCACATCATCTCGCAGCTGGGCCCAGTCTCGATCTTGCCACCGCACTGGCATCATCACTGCTGGCCACCCGCAACCAACATAGAGTCCTATATCAGCTCAGATACCCATCCAACAGCATCAAACAGACTCATTTTTTACCCTTAAACCTTGCCTCAAAGGCGCAGTTTTTTCACCCACAGGCGCGCACACATGCACGCCTGTTCACTATACAGGCGCGCATATATGCGTGCCTGTTCACTGCACAGGCACGCTCCTGAGCGCGCCTGTTCATCATACAGCCACGCCCAGGGGCACGCCTGTCCAACCCAAAGGCGCGCACCGATGCGCGCCTGTTCAACTCACAAGCGCGCCCCTAGGGCGTGCCTTAAATTCCCCCTATCACGCACCCATGCGCATTTATTCGGTGGACAGGCGCGCACATATGCACGCCTTCTACTGAATCGTCCGTGCATGTGGGCCCACACCCCATCAAAAAACCCCTAATTACCCCTGTACGGCCCCCCGTACCCACACTGCCCAAAAATTGAAAACCTATTTCTATGCAGGATGATCAGACCACTAACCTGATACTCGTAAAACACCAATCGGATGCCTCGTCCTCCCTGAATCTCCAAATCTCCTCTGAAATCTGCTCGTCCAGTCACTGTTGCAGCAGGTACAAATGAGGTGGCAATGTGGGCGCTACAGCTATATATAGGCCTTTTGTCAAACTTCCACTCACCATTCCGGGAGCCCAAGGTGTCCATTTTTCAAACCGACTTTAGCCACGGGATCAGCATCTCGTCACCTACATCACAGTAGTCCCTGGGTCACTTTTCGTCCTAGGCCCCCGAGGCGCCCTTTTTCTCATATCATAGTCAGGTACGCACGCGCATAGTCACATTTGTCAAATACATGCTCATATCTTTGATTCTCTTCAGATATAGTTCACTTTGGGTATTTGGTTGTTCTGTGTACAGGTACTTGCTCATCATTCATCAACATCATCCCTTCAGGTATATACTCAGCACTGGCATGTAGTCTCTCCCACTGTATTGCATTTACATTTCCAGTCACACCCTCTGATATTGGTCTTTAGGACCCTCATTCCCGGCTCTGCAGTACCCACACCTCCATTTGCATCTTCGGTACTGTTACCCGGTAGCATTCTTACCCACATGAGTTGTCCCATTCATAGCACCTTTTGGCACTTTTTGACACTCATGATATTCTTCATTACCCTTTAGGGATGGGAGTCTCGATTGTCTTTTCATCATGTCGTGAATCAGCCACATGCTCCTTCTCCTTATTTTGCTAGCTTTCCCGCATGGACTCCCAGATTATCTCTTTACGGTTCTATTTTTTACCTGCACCTCCGCAGTATCATGAACCCTCCATTTCATCCACAATCAGTTTGCCCATATGCGAACCTATCCTCATTCCACCTACCTCATACAGAAACTCATCGATGGGGCCCCCACCCTTCATCAGTTTTCCAAAACAATTTTTCCCTCCCTGGGGCACGCATTTCACACTGGGGCACTCGTTTCTGTATTTGTACATTTCTCCCCCAAAAAATTATTCATTATTTATTGTAAAAACGCCTTTATTTCCAGTTATTACATTTCCTTTTGTCGTCACCATTGGCGACTTGCTTCCTTTTGGCCACACGCAACCCATGTCACCCTTGGTTGGAGCATTACTTATCATCTACCCTTGCCGACATCATCCATATCTTCAGAGTACTCCACAGGTCACTTACCTCTACCCTCTGAATTTGTTCACCTTGTCCCGCCTCTGGCACAACTTATCACTGATCTTGTCGTCCCCCTGACACTCGATCTTGTTACACGGTTGCGGCCACTTTTTATCTCATACACCCTCCAACCAAGGGCAGTTTTGAGTCTTCCCACTTCTTGACTTCGTCTATTTACCTCTGTCACTTCCCCACCTCAGTAGATTCCACGAAGCCCGTTGCTTTTGGGAGTCGCGTCCCCCTTTTGTCGACATCAGCACAATTTTATGGAAGGGCGACAATATCTTGATTCTCATTCTCCATTTAATGAGAGATCTCGGACGGCACAGGGTGAAACACCATTGCTCCCTGCTTTCGTTGGCCCCCATAACATTCGACGCCAAAATTTTCTCATGTTATGGTGGGTCTTAATTTGCGACTATTGCAGTTATTTTTGTCATTTTCTGAAGACCTCTGAACTTGGTCGGGCCATCAATGCCCACATCATCATCGATGCTTATTGTCGCGCTCATTGTCTTTTGTTCAGAGTATGTTCCTTTGCAGAATTGTCTTCTGCCTTTATCATTACCGCCCTCGAGGGCTGTAAGGTAGCTAGAGAGGTAGTGGGGGGGCCCAGAGGGCCCATAGTGATAATAGTGGAGGTCATTCAATGTAAGGTGGACTAGGTCCACTATATTATTAAATAAGGCCCACTATGGTAGTTAGATATAATAAATGTAA
>ML808003.1:168461-191573 GCA_009831015.1 Picea engelmannii
TCATGTGTTTAATGAATGGAGTTTTCAGAGAATAATTGGATAAGTTTGTCGTCGTATTTTTGGATGACATCCTTATTTACTCTAAATCCAAAGAAGAACATGAGAAACACTTGAATATGGTGTTGCAGGTATTGAGGGAGCATAAAATATATTAAAAGTTGATCAAGTGCTCATTTTACCAGCAACAGATTCATTATTTGGGTCATATCATTTCCAAGGAGGGAATAGTTGTGGATCCAAAAAAGATAAAATTCATTGAGGAATGCACGACACTAAGAAATGTCGCAAAGGTAAGGAATTTTATGGGACTTGTGGGTTGTTACAAAAGGTTTATTGAAGGATTCTCAAAAATTGTGCATCCAATTACATCCTTGCAAAAGAAAGGTGCGTGATTTGAATGGACTCTCGATTGTGCAAGGAGTTTTCAACACTTGAAAAGTTTGTTGACAAGTGTGCCAATTTTGAGAATTGTTGATCCTAATGAGGACTTAATTGTGTGCACAAATGCATGCAAGGAAGGGCTCAGTGGAATCCTTAGTTTCAATGGGCATGAGCATGAAAGACTCTATGCCACTTATGACTTAGAATTGGCAGCCATAGTGCATGCCTTGAAAATGTGGTGGTACTATCTCATGGGTAAAATATTTGAGCTAAGAACAGACCATTGTGGTCTGAAATATTTGTTTGGACAACCAAGTTTAAATTCCAGACAAAGAAGGTGGTTAGAATTCCTCAATGCATATGACTTTAATATAAAGCATATTAAGGGTAAAGAGAATAAGGTGGTTGATGCACTCAACAGGAGAGTACATGAGATGCATGTTACAACCATTAAATTGTACAAATAAGATTTGTGTGACAGAATTATATAGGTTTCCAAGTCAGATTAGTGCTATGTGGACATAAAGGAGAAATTACAACAAGGTATATCACAACATAAATTGGAAGGTTATAAGATAAAAGAGGATGGAATCCTCAGGTATAGGTGTAGGGTCTATGTGCCAAATAATCAGGAGTTGAAAAGTTTGTTATTGTCAGAGATGCATAAGGTTCCTTATGCAGGATGTCCGGGTTACCAAAAGACAATTGTCACAGTAAAAAATAAATATTATTGGCTTGGTATGAAAAAAGAGGTTGTTGATTTTATTGATAAATTCCTTGAATGTCAAAATATCAAGGTTGAGCACATGCATCCAGTTGTTTTGCTACAACCCTTTCCCATTACAATGTGGAAGAAGAAGGTCGTGACCATGGATTTCATTACTATGTTGCATAGGACTGTTAAGCAACATGATTTTATTATGGTAGTGGTGGATAAGATTACTAAAGTTGCCCATTTTATTTCAATGAAGTCAACGCACAAGGTAGCCAACATTGTTGAAATATACATACGAGAAAATGTTAAGATGCATGGTGTACATAATATAATTGTGTCTGACATAGATTCCAAGTTCACCTCAAACTTTTGGAAAGGGATGTTTAAAGGATTTGGGACAAATCTGAACTTTAGCACAATATATCACCCTGAGACAGATGGTCAAACAGAGAGGGTAAATCAGGTGATTGAAGATATGATCAAGATGTATGTGATGGATAAACCATCAAAATGGGAAGACTACCTTCACTTGGTAGAGTTTTATTATAACAATTGGTATCAAACATCTTTAAAGATGAGCCAATTTGAAGCACTTTATGGTAGAAAGGGAAACACACCAGTGAGTTGGGACAACCCAATAGACCATGCAATGGTTGAGACAGATTTTCTCTGAGAAATGGAAGAGCAGATGGTAAAGATAAGGTAGAATTTAAAGGCTACCCAAGATAGGAAAAAGAGTTGTGCATATAAAGGTAGAACCCATAGAAATTTTAAAGTGGGTGACCATGTGTTCTTGAAAGTCAAATTCAGACGTAGTTCCCTGAAGTTGGGAAGTTGTTCTAAGTTAGCAATGTGCTACTGTGGGCCATTTGAAATCCTAGAGAGGATTTCTCATGTCGCATATATTCTTGCATTGCTTGCATCCTTGTGTATTCATAATTTTTTCTATGTATCATTGCTTAAAAAGTATGTACCCGATGTTAATCGTATTATTTATTGGAATGTGATTCAGGTGGATCCAGAAGATGATTTTTGAGTGCGATTGGTTTGCATATTGGATCAAAAAATCAAATATCTCTATAATTGAGTCATTGAGTTGGTAAAGGTCCAATAAACCTTGTACAGTATTGAGGATGAAACTTGGAGCACGAGGATGCTATGCGGGTAGAGTATCTGCATCATTTTGAATATTTTTGAAATTTGGTATGTACATGTGTATATGATGCAATGAGGACACTGCATATAAAAGGGGGAGGTTAATGTAATGTCCCTAATCTGACTCCTCTGTAATTGTACATATAGGTTGGTGAGTTGGTACAAATTGTAAATGTAGAACAAAGTTACCATCTTAATGAGATGTCTTCTTTGGTGCATAAGCTTTTCTTGAAAGCTTTCTTTGTGGTTCTTTTGCCTTTTTATGTTTGTTTGTTATTTGAGTAACCTTCATCATTTATATTTTTATTATGAGGACATTTGTTATCAAAATGACCAATACCATCACAAATAAAAAAAATCAAAGGAATCTTACCTCTATACCTACCATTGGTTCCCTTGTTTAATGTTCTAACAAAGTTGGTTGCTTCTTCATCATCTTTTGAGACGTCACTATTGTTGCTATGTTCTTTTTATTTTTTCTTTCCCTTTTGCTTTGACCTTTTGGATGCTTTCAAGGATGATTCTTTTATATCTGGATTTTCCTATTCATTTTTCATTTCATATGTTGTGAAGATTCCATGTAGTTTGTCCATGATTATTGAGTTTAGATCTGCTCTTTCTTCTAGTGCTGATATCTTAGGGTCAAATCTCATAGGAAAGATCTTAGTACCTTTTAAAAAATTACAAATTATTTGATTTCTTCTCCCAATCCCAATATTTCATTTACTTTTTCATTGACTCATAAAACGTAAGCTGCAATGTTCTCATGTTCCTTCATCTTTATTTGTTTGAACTAATCTCTGTAAGTTTGAAGCTTTGTTGTTTGACTTTTGAATCTCCTTCATAAATATTTCAAAGTTTGTCCCAAATGTCTTTAATGGATTTACAATGTGCAACTTTGGTGAATATTGATTCTCCAAGACCATTCAGAAGTGCATTTGTGGATTTGGAATTATTTTGACTGACTTTCATTTCTTTGTCATTTCTCAGCGGAACTGTTAGTGTTGTGTATCCATCTACAATTGATTGTCAAATTTCAAATCCCTTTGCCTGTATATATGTCTTCATCCTTATGCTCCAAAATGCATACTTTTTTCCAGCAAACTGTGGTATTCCATTTTTATACATGTTGTTACTCTCCATGATCTACCTTTCAGTGGTTAAACTGATTTCTGAAGGAACCCTATTTGATACCAATTGTTGGATTACTAAGAGGGGGGTGAATCAGTAATAGAGAAATATAATCCTTTTTAACCATATAATGAAAGTGTTATATCAATGTAGCATTATCATCCAATACTTGCAGAGTAAATAAACAATGAACAAATCAACAACCATACACATACACAGTACACCTGTGTTTTTACATGGAAACCTAAAGCGGGAGAAAAACCATGGAATGTTTTTTCTTATATGTCTTGAAGAATTACATTAATTTGAAGAACCAACTTCCTTTTTTTTCCAGCTGCAACTGGAAGGAGGCTCCAACCCCCTATTTTCTCAAGCTACAACCTGAGGGAAGCTCAAACTCCCTAATTCTCTGGTTACAACCAGAAGGAGGCTACAACCCCCTATGTTCTTCGGATGCAACCAGAAGGTGGATACAACCACCTGTCCTTGCCCCATCTAACTGCCCTGACATATAAGTAGAACAACGGAACCACTGTCACACTATCATTGTGAGATATATTGTTGTAAACATGTACCAATCAACCTACACCAAACAACTTGTACCAATAACCTGAACCATGCATCAACATGTACCTCAACCTATATCATAAACAAGTGCATCAACCATGTACCAAGTATGTACTACTCATCAACTATGACTCATCAAGATGTACCAACATCATCAACTATACACCTCATGTATGTGCCAACTCATCAACTACCTGTCTCAACCATGTACCCAACATGTACCTCAACCAAAATCCCTCATCAATTTCATTATCCAAATCTGATTTGTAACTCTGTAATAGACCTGGTGTATATGATCACATATATGCAAACCTTCCTTAACTTTAACAACAAGAGACTAGCATTTTCATCAAACTTTGCTTTAGTCTCACATGACTAGTCTTTGATTAGACAACAACCCTAACTTGAAATAATCATAACTATGTACCTGTAATGAATAAATATATGAAAATAGTATACAATGTTCTTCAGTGTGTTTTAGACAACTCCTCTAGGTGTCACTACTTGGAACCTCTCATAAAAGGAGTTATAGAAAAAAATGACATACCTTGTTGAATTCTGGCTTATTCTAGAGAGCGAACTTGTAGAGCGTTCCCCGCATGGAATATTTATTGTATGGATATGAAAATGTTACAAATAATACTACAGACTGTACTCTAACCAACACATTTTTTCTTACTCAACTTGGATCTATTATGAATAAGTTATGACGTTTTTACCCGAAACACATGTTTTAGACTAGTTTTTGGACTAGCCACAAACCCTATTTTCCACTGAGTGTGAATCCAAAAATACAACAACCCATAAGCTGAAATTCGTACCACATCTACTTGGATATGTTTCCTCAATGGCCTCCCAATTTCATGGTCTGAATCATTCTAAAAAAACAATTATTGTGAAAATGGTGAGATGACCTGTAAATAGCATACCTTAGAAAGCATCATCAAAAGAATTTATCCTCCCTTGAATTTCGGCCTTCTTTAATTCACCTTCCCTCTGAAATTCAGCTTAGATATCCTTTGGTTATCTCAGTCACCTATAGATATTCAATATGCTCAAGTGTTATTGAAATGAGAGAGCCTTGCCTCTTATTAATACTCTCCAGGTAGCTTCCTTAAAAGCATATTCTAGGCCACTTTGTCCACATAGTCACCTATGTCCAACTTTTCCCAATTTGCCACTTTTTCATGTATCCAATAGCCACTTGACCACTTAACCCATTTTCCTCATTTTAAGGTTAACCTTCTTATAACCACTTTCCATAATTAGAAAGTTCTCCATTTATTTTATTATTTAAATAATCCTCTTTGATTTTGTCACTTCACTTTATTATTTAAATAATCCTCTTTGACTTTGTCACTTCACTTTATTATTTAAATAATCATCTTTGACTTTGTCACTTCACTTTATTATTTAAATAATCCTCTTTGACTTTGTCACTTCACTTTATTATTTAAAGTACTCTTTGACTTTGTCACTTCACTTTATTATTTAAACAATTTCTTCTTTGCAAGAACTTTGACTTCTTTGACCTTTTGGGGCTTCAAGCCAATCATATAAGGGTCCTTCAACTTCGTAAGGCCATAACTCTCAAACCGTGAGGAGTTATTTGGTGTTCCACATACCACCAGAAATGGCATGACATGTAATATCCATATAGAATAGTCTTACCTACAAATATATCAACACTCATACCATTATACATCAAACAAACTTGGGTCCATTACCCAAACCTTTGTGGTACTAAAATTCGTTATTCAAGGGTTGACACCAATGAAAACCAACCCAATTAATCAACATATTGAACTACATGACATTTTCCCACTCTATAAAAGAAGTGTGAATAGGTATTTTCCCCCCTTCCTACCAGCGCTATCTACACTATCAACCATGAGTAGCGGAATTCGATCCCCAAGTCTTGCATGTCTTTGTAGTCATCCAGGAACAGATAGAAAGTAAGGAGCCCAGCTTAAAATGGTTCCTTTTTCACACTGCGTTGTTGCTACTACGACTCCTATGGGAACCTCCTCCTTGCAACATTTCCGAAGGAGTTTTCATGTCATTAATTGTGTTTCCAACTTAGTTTTTGGTTCATTGATCCTCTTAATGATTATACCTCATGACCCTTTATCTGTCCTGTAGGTATTTTTCATTTCTTCTACGAGTTCCTTCTCCTTTGTTTCATCTTCTAGGTATTGCATAGTCTTCTCTCCATCTAACGATAGTCCTATGATAAATGAAATTAGATCCACATCAATGGACACCAGCCTTTCCATCCACAAAAATACCCCATGGAGAATTGTGAGTAAATGTTTGATGCAGTTGTTGACATCTTTCCCTCTACTGAAGTGGGGAATCTCAAGCAAACTCAGTGTAGTGTGTTGTACATCCCTATTATCCATTGATTTGGGTGCAGCATCGGAGATTCTAGTGGCCCTGTTCTCAGGATTTCCATGTAAACCTGTTGCATGAATTCTGGGAATTTTTCAGTGTCAGACACATCATGGTTTTCATATCTTAGTTTGTCTACGTAGCCTAGTAATCCTGCAGTGGCATGTACCCCCTCTGGAATGCGTGGTAATAATATGGGTACCTCGGGTTTCTTGTGCGAGGATCTCTAAATGGGTTGTTTTCCTTTATTATTTTCTAGCGTGATGGATGGCCCAGCCTCTTGTTCCTCTTATTCCGTGCCAGAATCCAACTGTCTTGTTATATCCTCAATTTGTACATGTTCTTGTTGCACAGGTCCTATCGTTTGTTGTGACCCTGGCCCCTAGGATTATTTTCTCTCAGTATCGGCACCATTTCTTTGGTGGGCTACTTCGACCCTGGGTTGTTTCCTCGGGGTTTCTGACCCATAAGGGTTTTATTCCTCTACATTGCTCTACGGATCAATATCCATCCTTACTGTCACAGGATATTTCTCTTCCTTGTCTGCCATTATGGTTCTCATTGGGTCGTCCTGTGGGGAAGGAATGGCATTGACATCGACCACTCCCTTCAGTTAGCTATGAACTTGTTCTTCACATATGGGTTCTTCCAGCGACCTGGCATTGCTTCGGGTTTTTATTTCCTCTTTGCTCGATGCTCCAACTTTTGGTTGTGCCATCATGAGTAAATATTCCCCCTGTTATTAAAATCCATCTGCTATTGTCTTCGGAATTTCATATTCACTACTCATCTTTGTGCTCCTTATCTCCGTGTATGCTCAAATTCACAATGAGGGATGTGTGGCCTAGTTTCTAGTTATAAAAGTGCTCTCATAAATTTTGTAAATCTTCTCAAAGATGTTTCCTTTACTATCATAATTGTTCTAAAGCTTCATCATCATGCTTCCTTAAATTTCGTAAATGCTCAATTCAGGCCTTATTTTTCCAATGACTGGGTTTTCTTTTCTCACCATTGTCCCTTTTCCTGGTGCGTTACAAATTTATGCAATGATTCTTCCTCGGCACACTGTGTTTGATTTATGTCAGTTAGACCCTGCATGTAGTATCGTAGGTTCTTGTCACCCAGTTTTTATGTTTGTTGCGTGCTATTTTTTCTAGTTTTATGTCATCCAACCACCTTCCTACTCTTTTTGATTTTTTCTTCTTTTTCTGCATTTTATGTCTTTTTGTAATTTTTCTTTCCTAACTTCTACTATAGTACACTATACACGAGTCTTCCTCACTGCACTGCAACTAATGAGATTTAGTAGGTCAACTTTCCCTATATAGTTTCAACCGACTACCATTCACCAGACCCTGCATTTATTTTCCTGTCAAGTCCTTTAGTTGCACAAATCCTCCATCTGTGACATACTTCACTTCATATGGCCCTAGCCAATGCATTATGAGCTTACCTGGATGTTACAAATATTTTTTTTCATATAGGAGAACTAGATATCCCTCCTTAAATCTCTTCTTCTTTATGTGTCTTTCATGCCAGGCTTTGTCCCTTTCTTTCTGCACCTCTTGGTGGAATCCTACCAAAATTTTGTCTTCTTCAAGTTCCATAAGTTGACTTAATATTTCTTGTATTATGCCTCTTTCTGTCATATTTATGATTGTTATAACACACAGACTAGGTACCAAAAATTCTAATGGCACCACTTCTTATTTTCCATACACCAATCTGAATGGTGTCTGCCCTATAAAATTCTTTCATGTATTCTTGTATACCCATAATATTGTTGGTATTTTTAAATCCCAATCATCTTTTTAACATTACAAATCTTTGTCAATGAATTCTTTAAAATCTTGTTGAAATATTCTACTGTCCCATTCTCCTATGGATGATATGGTGTACTCTGTTGGTGATAGACTTCAAATTCCTCAGTCATAGCCTAGATGGTACTATTAATAAAATGTGTGCCTTGGTCACTCATAAAAATCCTAGGACATACAAATATTATAATCACCTTCTCAAATAAGAAGTGTGTTGTTGTCTTTGTGTTGCAATCCTTGACTGGTGTTTCTTCTTCCCATATGGTTAAATAATATATCACAGTAATGATGTATCTTGCTCCTGACCTTCTTGTTGGTGGATTAATAGGTCCTACAAAATTTATTTCCCACTTTTCAAATACATGAAGAGTTACTTGGGGCCTTAGGGGCATCTCATCCCTCCTATTGGGTTTTCCAAATATCTGACAGACACCACAGTTTTGAAAATATTCATTTGCATCCTTATAAAATTTTGGCCACCATAAAACTATGTGAAATACCTTATGTGAGGTATCCTTTCTTGCATAGTGTCCTCCATATATACCTTCATGAGCTTCTACTAGAACAATGGGTCATTCATGCTCCATCACACACCTTCTCAATATCTTGTGTGCTCCCAACTTGTATAAATGTACTGCAATCAATTGATAGTATGCATCTCTAACTACAAGGTTTTTCTTTTGTGTGATACTAAACTCCTTTATCACAACTCATGTGTGCAACAATTCAATGATATCAACAAAGTACTCATCTATTATCTATACTGAAAATAACTACGCATCAGGGAAGTTGTCTTCTAAGTTAGTAGGTTCTTCTCCATTGGTTATCCTTGTTAAGTGATCCGGATCTACATTCAATTTCCCTGGTTTAACTATTACTTCAAAATCAAACTCCTGAAACAATAATATCCATCTAAAAATCCTCCCCCCCAACACTGGCTTATTGACTAAATTTCTGAGGGAAGAATGATCTATGAACATTTTAAAGTGATTTCCCAATAAGTAGTTTCTGAATTTCTGCAGTGCATACACCATGTCTAGACCCTCTCTTTCTGTTGTGTTGTAATTCTTCTCTGAGTATGATAACTTCCTACTTGCAAAGGATATAGGGTGATCTAGGTCACCTGCTCCTGGCTGCACCAAAATATTTCCAAGTGTTATTGTTGATGCATCTACATGCACATGAATTTTTTTTTCCCAATCTGGAAACACTAAAATAGGTGTTGTCGCCATCTTCTCCTTCAAATTATCTATTCCCTATTGACAATCCTCGTTCCACTGAAATTTGGTTTCCTTCTTCAACATATTTTCCATCGACGTGGTAATATGCGCATACCCCTTGATGAACTTCCTGTAGTACCCTGTATGTCCAAGTGTGGCTCTTAAATGGTGCATTGACTTTCGTGGTGGTAAGTTCAAAATTACAACAATCTTAGCAGGGTCAACCAATAAACCCTGTCTACATACCACATGTCCTAACAGTATCCCAAAAGGTGCGTTGAAAATACATTTCTTGATGTTCAATGAGATCTCACATTACCTACACTTGTCCAACATTAGTCTTAATACTTCTACATGATATTTCAATAAACTAAAAACAATCAAGTCATCCAAATATACTTCTAAGAACTTATGTATGAAATCCTTAAAAGTAGCTACTACCACCCTTGAAAATATAGTTGGTTCATTCTTTAGTCCAAAGGGAATAACTGTATACTGATAGGATCCCCATTCTGTATCAAATGTAGTCTTATGCCTATCCTTTAGAGTTATTTTAATCTGGTGATAACCTTAGAATCCATCTGTGAAGGAATATGCTTCCTATAATCCCACATTCTCTAAAACCTCATCTGTAAAAGGGGTAGGGAAAGGATCAGGTAAGAAAACATCATTCAATTTCCTTAGATATAAACAAATTCTTATTCCACCTTGTTTCTTTTCCTGGACCACCATGGGACTGATCCATTAGGATTCATCCACTAGCTCTACGATACCAGCTTCTAGCATTCTATCAAGTTATGATTTCACTTTTTTCTTATAAATTGGATTCATCCTATAAGGTCTCTATATGACTTGTCTAGAATCTGTTTTTAGGGGTATCTTCATCTCTCCCAGATCATTTTCTATTCCTTTAATATCTATAAAGGTTGTTGAAAACAAGTCATTGTATTCGCACAATAATTATGTTATCCTCTCTAGTGTGTTCTCATCCTAGTAATCTCCAATACTTACCATTTTAGGGTATTGTTCTGTCCCAATGTTGACTTTATTGACCTTAATTGGCGCAACAAATGTCTTTGATTCCAATGATGGACCTTCCACCTCTCTTTCTCCTTCAATCTATGTTATCCGGATGTTGTGTGGATCTTCTTCTTCTGGTGTTTCCTCTTCGACATGGTAACAAGAGAGTAATTCCTTGACTGTATGTATGTTCTGCTATTGACATTATGTTATAATTTCCACCTCAGGTTGCTCAAAAAATATCATTCCTTGTATCAACTTCAAGGTTGAATCGATCATAGGGTTCTCATGCTCAAATGAGAAATTTATCACAAAATTTTTTTGTAACATTGTGCATTCAATAGTTCCTCTATGTAGTTCATGTTTGTTGTACCATTTCCTTGGTATCCCCTCCAATGTATGAATTAGGTAATGAGGCCATTCTTCTAGTGGTGTTATCCTCCACTGATTTATGCATTTCTCTATGTGCTCAGTCGGTCTTCCTTGCCCATCATATTTCCAAAATGTATTGTTCCCATGTTCTATGCCAAATCTAATGTGCAGTAACCTTTTACACTGATACTAGTATTGAATTGTTCCCTTGTGCATGCCCCACCATATTGTAGGTGTTTCCTTTAGTGCAATATGTAGGGATAACAACCTCTAATTTTCCAAGACTTCTTCTTCATAGTTTGTAAAAAGTTTCTCTAGGTCATTCAAACCATGAAAAGTGGGAGGTTCCCTTACCTTTGTACTGACCCACCTTGTTGCACACTCTATTCTTACGCACCTCCTTGTGGAGAATTCATGTAGCCTTTGCTGCCAGTTTTCCAAACTTGTATCTCAGTCTGAGGTACATGGAGTAATGATTCTCCAACTAGGTACCCCATATGAAGTTGGGTTGACATAATCTTCTTCTCGTGTGCTATTCCTATATAGATGATTTATTTCTTCCAAGTCCAAACATGCCGCCTCTACATACCTTTCTCCTTCTGAGGGGTCCAATGGTGCAATTACTCTATACTCACCTGATTCGAAGATCATTTTCCATGACTTCAGTTTGATCACAACCTAGTTATCAAATTCCCATTCCAGTCCCAGTAATATTGGGTAGGGTGTTGTGAAATCTACTATTTCTATAACTTCAAAATATGCTACAGTGTGCACTCCATCCAAGCCTACTGTCACACCTTTTAGTCTTCCAATTGGTAATACTCTATGTTGATTTTCCAATTTCAATTGGACAAGAGAATACCCTAATGTGGGTTCCCCCATACACTTCCATGTCTTCGTAGGTAAGATGTTCACTTCAGAGCCTAAATCAAGTATGACGTCTCCCATATTGAAATCCCCAATGTTGGCATTTAACTTGAATTCCCTAGTTATTCTTCTTCTCGTATGGAGATGATGAACTGTCTTATGTTATAAATTCCCCTCTACTTTCGTGTTGCATATCTCTAGCAATTTTTGTAATACCTTAATGGATGATGGATCATTCAATAGATTTACACATGACTGCAAAAAAAAATTTAGGTTAATTACTTGTTCTAAAGGTTGTCCTTTTTTGGTGTGATCCATTGAAGGTGGCATCTCGTACGTTGGTAGTTCATTATTTTTTTGCACGATTGATGTAGAATCAATGTTCTCCTTTAGAATATCCTGTCTAGCCTCCTTAAACGTCTCTTTTTATTTTTGTGCATCAAACTTCTTCTGTGGCGCAGTGTTCTTCTTTACCCACTAGTGTTGAGTTGGATCATGTTTCGATGCATTGACTCCCATATTGGCTCCTCCTCGAGTAACTATGTTGATATTATTCTCATCATCTATGGCTTCTGCAGAAATCCACTGTACATTCTGATTGTTCTGGTTCCTTTTTTCTTGTATTTTTCCTAATAATGTCAGACAATATTCTATCTCGTGGTCTATTGTTTGACAATACATACATGTCACAGGTGGAAGTGGATAATCTCTTGCATAGTGTCCCAGTTGTTGAAAATTATGGAAGAATAATAGCCCTCTACCACGTCCAAATCCTCCTCTTCCCCATACTCCACCTTTGAATCCACCTTTATCTCCGCATGGTGCATTATACTAGGGTATCTAGTTATACTACGGTGGCACATTTTTCTACTATGTTTGCACGTTATTGAATTATGGTTGCACATTATTGAACTGCAGTGCAACTTTCCCTGTCATCATCTCTTCTTGCACCCTATAGGTGTCTAAAGTTCTCTCTCTCATCAATTCCATTGTTCTACTATCCTCGTCATCATGACCCACTAATTTACAAAAATTGTAGTGAGAACTTTGTGGAACTTTCTTATACTTCTGCATCATGGGAAAATAATATGGATCATGCCCGTGTGTCTTACAAATTTCACACCATGGTCCTCTTGTAAGCAAGGGGTTTTGCACCCCTGCTTCCAAGTATTGCACAAAGGTTGGAAATTAATTCTTATAATGTCCTTTTTTCTTGCATAACATGCACCAAACATCTTCTCTCGTCTCCTTCCCCTTATTTTGGTTCAACTAAAATGTCAAGTTCTTTAGATCCTCTTTCATCTAGTATATCGTTGGATTTTTCTGTTGATACTAGTTTTCTTCCAGCTACAGGGATTCTTGTAGAGCCTCTGCTTGAGTTTGGAAATTTTGTTGTCTCAAAGGATACTTCAAGTGTGGTAATAGTGAGTTCACAAATAACTTCCTATGTTGCATTTCAGTAATAGAGTACTTCAACTTACCTTTTAGATTTTTAAACCTTTGATCAATCTCCCAGATAGACTCACCTAGTTTCTACCTAATCTCAAACATTTTGTTCATACACTTGTCCTGTGAACTAGGCTTCTGAAATTATTTTACCAACAACTTTTTTACCTCCGTGACACTCTTTGGTGTTCCTTGTTGACTATTTACATTAAGTCTCATGTACTAGTCTAGTGCATGGTCTCTGAATGTTATATCCAATTGTGCCACTTTTATATCCTCATATGTGATTTTCTTTTCCTCCCAGATATTTTCACAGATGAATAAATTATTCTCAGGGTCCTCTGACGCCTCACCCCAAAACTCTGTTAATATGATAGTGGGATCTACTCCCACCATTTTGAAACTTGTTGAACTACCACTTTTGTGCGGTGTAGATAGTTGACTTCTACTTCCTAAACTTCTACCCCTAGTTTATTTTCCACTATTGGTCCCCTGACTTGCTACATTTCTTCTACTAAAAATTGGTTGTCTAAAAGATTGTGTTCCTTCAGGTGTATTAGTCACACATGGGGTTGTAGGTTACACACTAACTGTGATCTAGACTAGAGTTCCACCATTCGTTCTTGACCCTATACCTCTTTTTTTCCTCTCATATGTTACATGTAGGATTTCCTCAATCTCCTCCATAGCCCGGAGATCCTCTACCTCTTCTTCGTCGCTCTCCAAGCTCTCTCTCTTAGCTATGGCCCTATTTTTGTTATTCATCTTATACTAGTAAGGTCTATTGTTGTGTTTCATTCCAGCTCTTTTCACTATCTACTTTATCTTGTCCTCCTCGATCATGATTGGGTCCATTGCCTCCTTTTTCTTCCCCTTATTCAGATCCATGTCCATATCTCATACCCCTATAAATGTTTCCCCCATGCCCGTAAAGAAGTTTAGTTCTCTGACTCCATGGTCATCATGCCTTTTTCATTTAATAAAATATTTATGGAATTATATAATGATCTTATGTACCTACCTCTAGGTCCCTTCATAAAATTCTTCTCTGCAACAGTGTATGAATTTGTAGTATCAACTGCAAATTCAGTGATAAACCCTACAATAATATTGTCTAACCAAAAATCTACTACGCACGTGAATTTATTATTGACTTTCTGTAGTTGTGCGATATCTACAGGATGCCACTCTAGTTGTCTTATCTGATTCGTAGGATTGTTGTCCTTCAAAATCAATAACCAATCATGTAACCGATGCAAAAATTCATAGAAAAATACTTTATGAAATTCACTAAACACATATTTGTCGAGATATTTTCACGGTGTGTATTTAGGGTTTCTATTGTCCTTCTTTGCAAAATCGATTTCCTTTTTCCTTAACCATATTTCAATCTCGGCCTTCGTTGGATTCCATGGCCTATACATTCCCTTCTACTTTTTCATTCTCCGTGCTTTTCTTCAACATATCCCTTCCAATATATCATGTGTAGTTCCAATTGGGAACATAAGTTTTTTTGGATGTTAGGGCTGACCCAGGTTCTGATCTCAAAGGTTTCCAACAAAACCCTCAAATTATCGGCCCTCTTGGTAAACTAGAAGGAAACACTGCACACAGAGTGCATAGTGCAGTCTCACCCGACATAGCTTATGGGGGACTACATGACTCATATGTCTACAGTCATGGAAGTGGTTAGGAATGTGATGTGTGTCTTCTTCTTATGCATCATATTTATTACTCATTCATCTAT
The DNA here is from genome assembly GCA_009831015.1 of Picea engelmannii. Classification (NCBI taxonomy): domain Eukaryota; kingdom Viridiplantae; phylum Streptophyta; class Pinopsida; order Pinales; family Pinaceae; genus Picea; species Picea engelmannii. Next base: position 183,291 of record ML808003.1, read on the forward strand.
ATCTATTATTCATTCATCAAGGAAACCATGCATGCATTTTGCACGTTGTAATAATCTAAGATAAACGTCCATTCTTTAACTGATAAATATCATAAACAATAAAATAACTATTCACACCCATTAACACAACATAGTTACTGTGGTTCACTCCCCCTGGGGCTACGTCCACAAATATTTGGCTCTTCTTCTATTGTATTCATCATTCTTCAAAGACAACGGTGTGTGCATTACATTCTCCATGATTACAACCAAAAACTATGACAAGATCAATCCACAAGGCAGACTAGACCACACCAGGCTCCACATCCTGTGACCTAATCCTCACAAACCCACTCTTTTTCCAATCGCTCAGTCAATAACCTTTTTCTTCCATTCTCTATCTCATTAACCAACCTCTACTAAACCTCCTAGGCATTTATTTATACTACTTTATTGCCTCATAGCCATTACAATCATATCAAAAACCATAACCCTAACATGGCTAGGTTTGTATGCATGTGCGTCATGATTCTTTTATTCGGTCTTTGGCATGTTGCTTTTCCTCCATCTTTGGCATGATGATTTTCTTCAATACATGGTGTGCACTCCAAAATTGGCTTTTCTCCCCAAAATAGGCATGCGCCAACAATGATCATATACATGAGTGGATAAGGAGACGTAGGATGTTTAAGACTCAGATTATGGATAAAATCCTTATGGAGTGGTTCACCAAGTCCCTCCTACCACCCATTTACAGAGATGTAGTTATGGCCAGGGCAACCATTGAGGAGTGGGTCTTTTTTCATTCCCAACATTTGGACTTGATTTATTCAAAGTCAGGTACACTGTATAATATCATCCCAATTTCTCCTTGACCATTGACAGATCCAAATAAAACAAAATCAAGACTGCATGTCAATGGTGTGGTTGGTTCTGTTTCACATGCCTCTATAAACTAGTTAGATGATAAAATGGGTCAAGTTTCCATTAATTCACACCCATCATCCTATGGTACTAGTTTTCAAACTATTGTAGTTCCTTCTCAGATCTCCGAGGTGAATTTGGTGTAGTCCACGCAACCGAAGAATCCTCAATAACCTGGAGGCAAGAAGAAAATGAACGAAAAGAAAAATTCCAATAATGAGAAAGGGACTGTCTCCACCCAAATCACCCATGAGGGAGGCACTAAGGAGAAGTGGAAAATTTGGTTTCCCTACACGATTTTTTGGGAATACCATCACACTCATCATTTTCCTTAGAAGGATGAGATCCATCGATTTTTGGCAGAACAACGCCCCCCCCAGCATCCTGTTGTCTTAATCCATCCCTTCCTGATCCATATTTTATGAGCAGAATGAAATGAATATAGATTATTATCAAAATATTCTTAACACAAAATAACATATATACAGTAAAATTGGTTTCTATTCAATAAGGAAATAAGTTGAAACTGTAAAATGTAGCGGAAATAAGATTGCTAGAATGGTGATGGATTATCTCTGAGAACAGTTGTGACAGTTGTACTCATTCGCCAGAAGATGATTACAATGAGGCTCTCAAGTCCTTTTCACAATAAACAAGAATGTAAAAAACCCTAGACATCCAAAAACCTATCCTTAGGAGATGAAGCTCCAAAAGTCATGTGGGCCTCGTTTGAGTAAGTTAGTACATCAACTTCCCGGGGTTGTAAATTTTGCATACGATCTCCGTTTTAGGTGCACGATAACCTGTTGTAAAGGTATGTCCTAGGAGTACACATATTGACTGTGGTGATCCCTAAAAATGTTGTTTAGGGCCTCAAAATGGCCCTGGAAGTCAAGGACCCAAAAACTAGGAAAAAACTACCGAACTGGAAAACTACCAAAATGAGCCAGTTGGAACAGGTGGGAGGTCACCGACATCCATATGGATCAATACTCCCCCCTTAGGAAGAAATGGTCTCAATTACGTTGATTTCCCCCATTAGATGAGGAACTTTATGCTGAATTTAGCCCGGGTGAGCCACTTTCCTTGGTGCAGGAGATGACCTACTTTGACAACTCGATAAAGTTGGATCCTTTGTTGGCAAGTGACCTTGACCTGTTTGTCCACAATATGATCACTGGATGAATTTTATATGCAGTCAGGGTTGAGATCTATTGGTTTCAATTGTTTTTCTATCTCTGAGGTGTCCAATAATGGTGGGAAATCAGGTCGAAGGAGATCCATGTTCAACACTGGGTGCATGCCAAGGAAAGGAGGAATGTTGAGCTCAAAATAATTATCACCCACATCCTTGGTGATGGTGTACAACTCATAACGGACTAGGAGAATCTTCTTATGGGGTCTAGTAAGGTGTTCTTTCTGCAAATGTAACCAAAATTTGTCGCCCACTTGAAACTTATGTGGCACCCGGTGTTGATCATGGTGTTGCTTGTACTTTTCATTGGACTTCTGTAGGATATCCTAAACCTATTGGCGAATTTGTTGGATCAGCTCAATGAACCGAGTGGCTTTTCCAGCCTCAGTTGGAGCAGGATATGAGTTGGTCGAGGTGACTGCAAGGGGTAGTGAAAAATCTATGGGACTCAATGGTTGGAATCCCAACTCCACCTTTCCAGTTGAGCTATGAAGGACTTGGTTGTATCTATGCTAGATATAGGGAAGATTGTCATCCCATGTGTGAGGATGCTTGGAATTATACATGTGCATGATATGCATGATGATTTGATTTACAACCTCGGTTTTTCCATCTCTCTAGCGATGGAAGGTTGTGGATTTTTTGAGCTTGGTGTCTAGCAGTGACCAGAAGCTCGACCAAAATGTGTTGAGAAATAGACTGTCCCAATTTGAGACAATGGTTTGTGGGATTCCAGAATGTACCCAAACTCGTTCAAAAGAATAGCTTGGAAGTGGCCTCTACTGTGATGCTCTTCTTGCAAGTGGCCATAATCTCCATCTTAGAAAATCGATCAACAACCACAAAAACGCAGTCATTTCCCCACTTGGTGGATGAGAAGCCCGACATGTATTCCATGGAGATGGATTCCCATGGCATTTCAGGAGTAGGAAGAGGGGTGTACATGCCTTGTTTCTTAGTGGTCAGTTTGGAAATAGTGCAGGTAGTGCAGGACCTGATATACTTTCTAACCTCATGTTGAATTTTCAGCCAGTTGAAATGTTTCTGCATCATTTCCATTGTCTTTTCGACACTGAAGTGTCCTACCACCCGACTGTAGTAGGCTTCCCAAATCAACTTCTCTCTCTCACTTGATGCAACACAAATATTTCCCAGACAACACAACATCCCATCTTGAATATGGAAATTAGTGACAACTATGTTTGTGCCCAACATTTGGTAGGTGATGGTGAAGTTTGGGTCTATCTCATAGAATTGGGGGCATCCAGAGGTCTCATGGTCACAAGATTCTAGCACCGTGGTGAGTGCCGTGATTGGCGGTCTATTGAGGCAATTAGCGATGCAGTTGGTGTTTCCTGTTTTATACTTGATATTGAGGTGGAATTGTTGCAAGTATGTGGACCACTTTTGATGGTGATCATTCTACAATTTCCCTTATGTGTGCATGAACTGCAGTGACTTATGATCAGTGTGGATGATTTTCTCCCTCCCAAGAATGTAATATATCCATTGAAAAAAGGCTTTCACAATGGAGTACATTTCTTTGTCATAAGTAGGGTACTTACAGACAACATATTATAGTGTCTCACTATGATAGGCCATAGGGTGTCCATGCTGAGTGAGAATGACGCCCACAGCATAGTCTGAAGCATTTGTCTCGGTCTCAAAGGGCTTGTGCAGGTCCGGTAGTGAAAGTATTGGGGCTGAGCACAAGCGTTGCTTCAAATCATTGAACTCTTTTTGTTGGGACTAGACCCACATAAATTTATCCTTACCACCACCCCCGGTTACTTGGTTGAGGGCTCATGCAATATGGGAGAATCCCAACATGAACCTGCGTTAGAAATTGGAAAGGCCCAAGAAGCTACGAAGCTCAATGAGTGTGGTTGGGGATGGACAGTCATGAATGACTTGGATATTGGCTAGATCCACATGTACACCATGTTGATCAATGATGTATCCTAGGTAATGGACCATGTCCATGCCAAAGGATCAATTTTCCAATTTTGTGTATAGCTTATGCTGCCGCAGGGTGTGCAGAACCTGGTGAATATGTTGCAATTGTTCTTCCCAAGTATTTTTGTAAATGAGAATGTCATCCAAATACACCATGACAAAAGTATTGGTGAATGATCGTAGGATATCGTCCATCATCCTCATGAAAGTGGCTAGAGAATTTTTCAAGCCAAAGGGCATGACCAACCATTCGAAAAGACCTTCCTTTGACTTGAAGGCGGTCTTTCATACATTTGTCTATTCTATCGGGACTTAGTGGTAGCCAGACTTCAGATCAATCTTATTGAAGTATTTGTCCCATGTGAGTTGATCAAGGAGGTTGTCAATTCGGGGAATCAGGTACCGGTTTCTGACTGTGATTTTATTCAGGGCCTAATAATCAATGCAAAGTCGTCAGGTTCCATCTTTCTTCTGTACCAGCATGATTGGGATCCCGCAAGGTGATGAGCTGGGACATATATTCCCCTTGTGGAGAAATTATTATATTTTCTTCTTGATCTCCTCATTCTCTAACAGAGAGTGATAGTAGACTGGCCCATTGGGAAATGGTGCATCGACGGTTAGATCGATGGGGTGCTTGACTTGACAGTGCAGAGGTACCCTGATAGGTGAGGAGAATATATCTAAGTATGCTTCCATGACCTTATCCACTTTCTTCGGTTGTGTAGAGAGCTCGACCACGGAGACCCTAGATGTGGCTACAATCTTTCGCTCATTCTGAGAGCGAATCATGAAGAATACAAACTTCCCTGTCTAATATATGACCTTCCTAGATTTCTTGGAAGATATCAAGGAAATAAAACTAGGTGGGACTGCCTCTAGTATCCTATGTAATTTCTTGTTCAAAGTAATAATAACACTGTGAGGCCTAGAATCATATACAGCATGGTATTTCCATAAATATGGTTGGCCCAAAATAACATTTCAAACTTCGAGAGGGGAAACATCACACAATACCTTGTCTTTGAAGGGCTTGATGACATATGACAGGCAACATTGTTGGCTGACGTAGATGTCGCTTCCTTGGCGAAGCCATCCGATGGTGTAGGGTTGCAGTGCAGCGTTGTCGACAGGGCGATTTGCTTGAAAACCTCTACTGAGATGATTTTATTTTGGATACTGCTATCAATGATGAAGTGCAGTGGGTTACCCCTCACCCACATCTCTAAATGAAAAAGGAGCGTGCTTTCCTCTGGATCATCCGGTTCATCGAGTTGGAGCTTGGTGGTAGCAATGGTAGCACTGTGTTCTGCATCAATGATCCATCTCCCCCTTTCTAGTTCTAACTCAGATTTAGAACTCACATCTGATTTAGAGGCTTTCACCTTAGCCACTAGAAACTACTTTGAGCGACAATCAATAGTGTTATATCAGAGGCTCTTATAGAAGTCACACCACTTCCCGGTATCTATCTTTGTCTTTTTGGTGTGCTTATTTGCTTGCAACCTGGACTAGTTTTCTTGAGGCGGTCCTTCTTTGCTCTGTCCTTTGTTTTGTGGGTTCGGGACTATTTATGGACAAAGAAATACCCTTCTATCATATTCAACCATTTTTCTACAATATCTACATCTATCTGACCTTCAAATATATGAATATCTAATTTTATTTATACCTCGAAGGGGGCGGTGCCTCCATTTGAGGAAAATGTGTTGCATGTTGGTAGTCGTCGAAGGATTTATGAAAAACTATCCATCATCTTGTTCCTTTGTTGCATGAGGGATTCCTCAAGAAACATTTTGAAGGGGTCTCATTTCCCATCATATTTATTTTCTCCCTCCATGAGATTTCTCTTGGGCATGCGATAGTTGTTTTCCTCAAGAGAAACAAGCTCGAGACCCAAAACTTTGTACCCTGACCTCATTGGGGACATGCATTAAGAACGACAAGGAGTAGACCACTCTAATACCACTGATCTGAATTTTATGAGAAGAAAGAAATGAATACATATTATTATCAAAATGTTCCTAACATAGAATAACATATATACAATAAAATTGGTTTCTATTCAATAAGGAAATAAGCTAAAACTGTAAAATGCAGCGGAAACAATCTTGTTAGAATGGTGGTGGTTTATATCTGAGAAGAGATGTGACGGTTGTGCTCATTCACCAGAAGATGATTACAATGAGGCTCTCAATTCCTTTTCACAATAAATAGGAATGTCAAAAACCCTAGACATACAAAAACCTAACCCTATAAGATGAAGTGCCAAAAGTCATGTGGGCATCGTTTGGGTAAGTTAGTACATCAACTTCCTAAGGTCGTAACTTTTGCATATGATATTTGTTTTAGGCACACGATATCTTAGTGGAAAGGCATATCCGAGGAATACACATGTTTCCTATAGCAATCCCTACACATGTTCACTGTGGCAAGCCATAAAAACATTGCTTAGGGCCTCAAAATGGCCCCGAAAGTCAGTGACTCGAAAACTAGGAAAAAATTGTCGAACTAGAAAACTACCTAAATGAGCCAGTTCGAATAGGTGGGAGGCCATCGAAATCCATCTAGATCACTTCCCCCCTAAACCTTAAAACATGGTTGCCACAAATATTGTCCCTCTGAAAGGGGGAAAACCCAATCCAAGAAATATGACACATTTGAGCCTATCCCTATTGTGTAAGAGCCAACATATTCATCCCATATTGGTGGCCCTCTCTAGATAGATAAACCATCTTTTGATGCACTTATTTGTCTCCCAAGGGATTTTATTTGATGCATGACTCACAATCCCAATACATAGGCTACCCAAAACTATAGTATTTTTGAAGACTTGGCCCACGCACCATGTGCCATGTCTACGCTTAAAGTCCTCCAAAGATTCCCAATGTAGTGGAAATCCTTGCTATCTTCCATAGGCAGGGTTGATCTCTCAGAATTGAGTTTGATGACCTTTGATCCTTCTTAGGTTACTCATAATCTCTCCCATCAAGTCACCTTCCAAATCATAGTGTGATTATTGGGAAAAAACGTTTACTAGATAGTGGTGGATGAAGGAGCCTTGAATTGCATCATGTCCATTTCTTGTTGGAAGGACCTTGTCTCTCCTAAGCTCAAAACGTATGAAAAACTATCAAAATCCTTCGATGGACACATGTTCCAACCCCATGCAATAATCACATACCCATCGATTTAGGTGGAAATATTGTCTCTATTGATGTGGAGGTTTTCGATGCACCTCTTGAGTACAATTTGTTAGTCGAGCGTACTTGGTTTTACGAAATGATTGTAGTTGTTTCATTGGTCTTCAAGGTCTTACACTTTCCTCATTAAGGGAAAATATTTATGATTGATCATTTTTTGTTCTATACACTAGACCTTGGATCCAATGTGCGGTCAAATGTACCCTTTGTCGATGATAATCAACATTCATATCTGCATGTTGGTGTGGGGCTGTTAAAATATTGTTCGCTTATGGGAAATTTTCCCCTTCCCCCATTGTCTCCCACTACCAATTTAGGTCCTATCAAAATGATTTATTCATACACAACTGGATCCCTTGGGTCTTTTGATCCTTGGGTGGTACCTCATTATGAGGATGTGGAATCATCTGGATCCTCCATGCCACTTAGCACGTTCGATATTGTCGATAAAACAATCCCATCAACATCAACTGAAATTGGTTAACAACTCCATCCTCATATGGAGTGTGATCTATCTACTTCGCTTGAATAGGTTGTTGAATCTTCATGTTCACATGATTTCCTAGATATTGAGTTTCCTTCAGAAAAGGTCATATTAAAGTCACGACTTCCATTGAAAATCCAAAGGATGAGATGATGCCTCAATCATACTGTATTGATTATGAACCAATGAGAGTCAGCATGATGAATCTCAATATCAAACTGGGGAAATTTTCTTGGGCATATAGTATCCCTCCCAGTCTTGACCCTTTTCGACCTTAGTTTTTTTTTTTTGGAACTTGCCACTGAATTATTTGCTTCCCCTTCCATCGAAGATTCATGTTTTGTACCCCCTTTATGTCTTGATGGATACCATCAAGGAGCTTCCCTAGCTGACAAGACTACTCAGAATGAGTATCTTTGTATGAGTAAATTCAATCTCGTGTGGCATGGCCCCAACATGGTGAGCCATATGATGCTGACAATGGATCCTGAGTTCATTGATGACAGAAAATATCCTTGGCCTGATTTAATAAATGGGATCTA
>ML808004.1:17006-29153 GCA_009831015.1 Picea engelmannii
TCAATGGTAAACCTTATCTTTGATGTTTGAAAGTCGAATGTCTAACCCCATGGTGACAAAAACAGGGAAAGCTTGGACAAACCCACTTAAAGCACTTATCCTAAGTTTTCAAAGAAAAAATGAGTTTGCGCTCACAGATTAAAGATGACGCACCGATGGACGTCTGATGGTATTTTTCAGACCCCCCCAACCGATCTTCTTTTAACGATGGGGGGGCGGTCTGAAATGGATCAGTTTCCTGGTGGGCCCCTTTTCTCTCCATGGAAAAAGTCCATTGCTCCAGAATCCCACCACTTACCACTTTCTGACATACCCCCATCACCCCATGACCACATTTTCCACTTTTTCCCCTAAAGATCACATCTCATAACTCTGTCAGTCCATCTCCCCTTCTCACACGTTACGAGTCCTTTCATCATGGTCAGTTCCCAATCAACACCCTCCATGTCACCTGGTTGTATTTATCATTCATTTTTACTTGCCATATTTATTACTGGCTAACGTATCCGCTAGTCTGTCGACCTGTCCCCCACACCCAATAGGTATTTGTTTGATCAGAACTACCCTTTTTTCCCTTCATTCTCCCATTCCTTACCTTGTCGCCGCACCAGAGAATATTTTTCCCCGTTTACTCTCCGTTTCAGTCAAGTCATCCAAAACCACAGTCATCCCCACTAACATTTGTTTGAATTGCAGGTATTTTCATAGTGATGGTGCCAAAATCAAAGAAAGCAAAAGCCAAGGAAAATCCTTTCCTCCCACCTCCTATCGACCTTGAAAGGATCCATTTGGCCGACAAAGATCATTTAATCGCAGACACCAGGTGAAAATTTGACTTCACAAATTTGCAGTCATGGCTAAAAGATATTTTCTTAGATCAGAGCGACGAAATTGGGCTCTGGGAATCCAACCTTCCTCTGTATCTTTTCCCCCAGGTTCACCATTTCCCTGAATTTGCCCTCAAATTCCAGGCTCATTACATCCCCGACTAGAGAGCCATAATATATTCATCAGGGGAAACTCTTTTCTTCATCACACCTAAGGCCATTGATCAGATGTTGCAGATACCCAGAACTAAATCCGTCTCCCCCTTCAATCTCTAAGTCATCACGAAGTTGTACTAGAAACTATCATTCCCTCAGAGAGCCCATATTTTCGAGCTTTTCCTCCCTCATGCTACTCAAATCCCTAAGACAAATCCCCTATACCCTTCCTCCATGTTCTCAGTAAAGGGAAACCAAATCATTTCGTCGCTTTGTGCTCTACTGGGTTATTTTTCCGACAAATGGGTGGATGGACCCATATTGGGTTTTCTATCCATTTTCTCCATAGAGGAAAGACCCACCACACAGTTCGACTACAACAACTTCCTGGCGGACAATATTCATGAGAAGTTCTTAAATTTCTCCTCAGAAGGCATGTTCCGGTATTCTTCAATACTGGCCTACATGTTCACTTTCTTTCAAGCGGACAGGTTCTCCTTTTCAATGCAGAAGATGGACAAGGATGGGAGGCCACAGGCAGTAACAACTTGGACTTCGCTACTCAGACAAAATTCTTTAGAATTCAACTTCAAACGATTTATTTAACAGTTCTACCATCCAGTGGTGACCATGCTCAGTGGAAGACCCGAGCCAAGAATAAATGAGGAAATTCAGAGGATATTACACCTCTCGGACCTTGCAAAGATTGGAGACTGGTATCTTTACCAAAATCACACTGAGATCAGAATATATGGATGCGAGTTGGCTCCATACAAATTTCCCAAGTATATACCCGTAAGGATATTTTCTCTGGAGTATATAAGGCAAATGATTAACTCAGATGACATACATTTTGTGTCTCTGAAAAATAAATAGCAGTTTAGAATTAAAGGGCAAATAGGGTATTTCATCTGTAATAGCCGAAGCGTCGGGGAGGAAGTAGACATGCTTTTGAAAGAAATGAAGTTTTAGGTTATTTTCATATGGGACTATGATCCATGCAGGACAATTTATGAGATGAGGATTAAAAATAAAAATATTTCTTATGTTCATACATCCAAACCTGAGATAGAAAAGTTCGCTAATCAAACAAAATGGGAGCTGAACACTCTGGTTGAGATGGAACAACAGGACCCTTCGACCATCATCTCACACACTACCACACCACAGGTTCCCAAGGAGAAAATACCCAGGAAGGATACTTCACCTTCCGTCTCTAAAGTCTCGGCTGAAGATTTCCAATTACACACCAAAAGGCCAAAAACCAGTCATACACCTAACACAGCTGGTGAAAAGGGAATCCAATCCACTGAAACTATGAAAGACGATCGGTCACTTCTTAGCACAAGCAACAAGCAGATCATGTCTACAATTTTTTCCAAGAAACCCACGGTTACTCCACCAGTCGACCAGCCGAGCAAAATAGGACAAAAATTGAGTATTTTTGAGAAATATGATCTGATCAAAAAGAAAAATTAGACGCTGACCAACAACACTTATACTTAGTTTTGGAAACTTCCAGCAACGAAATATGCACAGACAAAGGAGATAGATGAGACAAAAGGGGAAAATGACGAGATGCTCAAGTTGATCATGGAGAAGAATGCACAGTTGAAAGAGATGGAAGCAGAAATGGAAAGGTTAGTGAAAGAGAAGGAACAATCAAAGCCCATGGAAGTCATTCCATTGAGCGCAGTTCCACTCAAAGGAGTAAGCATAGTATCTACAGCGGAAATTCCCTCAGCAACTCCACTGACAGCTCTGGAGAAGACAATAGAACTGGAAAAATCCATGGAAGAGATGAATTTGCAAGAGACAGAGATTATCAGACTTAAAAAGGAGGTTGAGAACCTTCAGGAACTCAAGTCTTCTTACCAAACCAGCGACTCCAAGGAGAAACAAACATCAGACAAGCTCAAACAGGAATTGCAACAGCTTCAAAAGCAAACAGTGGTAGGCAAAACACTTGTTGAGGTCAAGGAAAGTGTCTGGATGGATATCACCAAGTCCGTAAATGAAATTTGGCCTATGGTACAAATAATGTTCGAGAAAAACAAAATGGTACAAAGAAGCAAGCAGGCTATTGAGAAAATAAGAGAAGAACTAGGAGAAATGCCCACAGAAGCCACTGAGATCATTAAATTCATGAATTCAAAGACCAAAGAAGAGTTAGAGTATTTGAATATTGAAGATAGGATAAAAAATATCCTTGAGGTCAAGAGGGTCCTGACCAAAAGAGGACTGATTCTACAGCTGGAGGAAAAAGTCTAGACTATGGATATGGGAGTACAAAGATTTTTCAGCAAAATTGAAGCTCTGCAGAACAAAGGCCTCCCTGGCTTAAGGGTCATAAATGAAAAGTTAATGACACTTTATGATTATAAAAGGAAACTAGACACCATGGCTAAAGATAGTTCGAAATTGTCTAGAATATAGGGCAGTATCATAGGCAAGGCGTTCTTAGAAGCTTTACAGTCAGACATTAGCATACAACACGAGATCCGATACATTTTCATCATCAAGCCAACTTTTTCCAAGTATGCAGAGATGGATGAAATATACCAAAGACTACTCAAAGTCGTCATTCCCAGTCGCCTTCGATGGGAAGAGCTATGCAATTTGATCGAGTAAGAGATGAAGTGTCCAAGCCCAGTCAACAATCCAATCAGACAAAGTCGTGCAGAGGACTCACCAACGATTTAACCCAGAAATCAGCATGAAGATTTCAACACATCATCAAACAGTTCCTGATTTTTTGTATCTTGTTGAGTTAGTTAGCTAAATTTAGAACTACCACGTCCTGATCTTTAATGATAGGATCATATGTGATTTTTTATTATAAATACTTCAAACTTTGAAGTACCTAGGGGTTGATCTTGATGCCCTATAAGCCAGAAAGACTATAATTTTTATCAAGAGATATTCCAGTAATACAAAGGGATGTTTCACAGGATTCTTGCGTGTTATTGATTGGTGATGTTTTCTTTTCTATGTTAAATGTTCTTCTTGCTCAGTTGTCATATTGTTTTCTAATCTAATCTTTTAAAAGTAACACATGTTGCAGGATTTATCTTTGTATACCCTGTTTCCAGCTTTGAAAGATCTTAATGTTTATTTTTCTGATATTACAGTGAAGAAATTCTTAAATGCTTCTTTACTTTAATTGATTTTCTCATCTTTTCTACTATTCATCATTTTACTGCCAAAGAATCCAATGAATGCATTATCTTGCACTGTGAAAAGAATCTTTTAGTTTCTATTTAGATTTCTATCTTTATAATACAGACCCCATAGCCCAATGGACGTGTAAAAAACCTGTTCAACCAACTTAACAAAAAAAATAAACCATTCAATATTATTTTATTTTATATAACTAGCCTAATATATCAAAGTTAAAACATATCTAAATCATATAGAGAGATCCCTCTCTGAAGGTGGTAGGGCTAGATTCCAGTTTCGAAGTGGTTGGATAAACTTACCTCTTGTAAATTTCTTCTACTCTGACAACCTCTGGGAATTTACAGAGCGTTAACAAGTCCTCACCTTTGCATATACGAGTTTTAAACCTCGTGCACCTTCTCCTTGATCCTATGTCTATCGGTCCATGCGCCCAGAATTGTTCTTCTACGCTCTCTCTTGCTGCTACCTGGACATAGATTCAATGGTCCAGATATTTTCATCAGTGCCCGAATCAACGGTAGCTGTGCTCTCTTGAGCTCACGCTTCTTCCTTCCCCTTGGAAGAATTATTGTTCCAAAAAGGCCTCAGCCTTCATCTTTGCTGCGAATCCTGTATCTTTGGCTCCCGCCTATTTTCTAAGGACGTTGTCCTTGCTGATATTTGTTGACTGTGAAACTTCTAAGGGTTCCTCGACCTCTTCTCTTTTCGGCTGTTTCTCTGTGCGCAAAGGCACTGTTCCTCCTGAGCTTGGTTTCTCTGAACCTAAAAAGGTTCCTTCAGAATCTGCAACCTCTCGCAATACCTTTGCATGAAATGGTGCTATCTCTTCTGAGCTTATATGTGGCTCTGACCTCAAAGTGTCTCTATCCCTTTCTCTCCTTGAAGGGATGAAAGTGCCCTCTGGCAACTTCCTTCTCAATCACTCCTTGCTGAGCCTACAGGGTGTTCAGTAACCCTATGAAGGTCTTCCCTTGACTCTTATTCTTCTCTAAACTCAAAACAGAGTTCTTCTCAGTGCACTCCTTTCACTCGCTCGATGCCCTCCTGGCAGAGCTTCTACAGAATCCTCGGTGTCCCTGTCTTCTTACTGAACTCAAAATAGAGTTCCTTCTGTGCACCTCTTGCACACGCTCGATGCCCTCCTGGTAGAGCTCTACAAAACCTCAGACGTTCTGTCTTCCTCCTCTGTGCTCTCCTCTGCACAATTTCTCCTTCAAGGTGTTCAACAACCTTGAGGATTCTCCCTGGGTATAAGACTTCTTCTAGTGCGCCCTCCTGGCACAACTCTATCCAAATTCCACAGAATTCAGAAGTGCACTCCTTGCACTAGCATATAGAACCTGCAATGTTCTGTCATGCACTCTTGCATGAAGCCACAAACAACCATACTTCAAATCAATAAACCCAAAAGACATTGATTTCTGTATGTAACCTGCAAATGCAAAATAACACATAAATCTACAGCATATCATCAACACATAAATACATTCATTCATGAACTGAAAAACACATGAACAACAACATGCAGGAAAAACTGCTCTATTTGTATTAAATCAAGAATGCCTGATTGCAATGCGTTTGAGCTCAGAATGCAACAGAGTCTTGGCTCTCTCTTACTATTCTATCTGCCTCTCTCTCTCGCAAAACTCTTTCCTTTCTTCTAAAAAACTAAAAACTAGATACAAAGAAGGTCTTTTTACAAAGAGGGGCTCCTCGAGCTCTTCCCTCCAAGCTACCTACTCTCATAAATTTTCATTCAATTACATTGAATGGCTGTCTAGTCTGAATTGGATCTAGATCTCAGCCTTACAACCATTTAAGACGACCTTATCTAAATCCTGTGCATATGCATGGATTTTGGCTCTACCAGCCTTACAACATTTAATACAAATTCAAAATTTTAACAATGAGAGGGTTGCACCTCTCTCCTCCTATTTAATGCGCGCTTGATGTGATGGCTGGTTGGCGCATAGCTGGCTTGGAGCGATGCTCCTGCATCATACTCCTATGTTGTGAAAAATTCATGAGCTCCTTCTCATGAGCTTCCCAACATGGCTGTTGAAATCCTTCTGAATACCAAACAATTCTTTGGAGCTATCCATCCGCTCCATCACTTCGTTGCTACTGCTGCATCTGCTCCCCTGTTGTTTGTGCATGCTTCCTTCTGCTCAACTTTCCTTTGTTGATTGCTTCTTGTGCTGAACTCAACATTAGCCTCCTAATATCCTCAATCACCCTGTCCAGTTATTCCCATGGCTAGCTCTTCTTTTGCAGCCTGCTCTGCTGCACTTCTTCTCTGCAAATGGGTAGATCAGCTATATCCACCATGTTATTTTCTTCTTCTGTGGCCTCAACTTGCCACCCTACTGTAAAATTCAACTCTGCAGTCTTATCCTCCTGACTGACCTACTGTTCAGTCACCTTTTTTGACAGACTTGCTTCTGCCATTTCTCCTGCTGGTGCATCTCCAACTTCCTCCAACTGCTCCTCAGACTGGAATTCTCCTTCATCTTCTGTTGCATGCCTCAGAACTACAGTTATCATCTGTTCATCTCCCTAGCTGAAATTTCTGAGCAATTCCTCAGAATGCTCTTCTCTCGAAATCTCCATGACTGTCTTCTCATGGCATTCATCTATCAGTTCTGGATTGTTCAGCCAATCCTCCAACATTTCTAGCTCCTTCTCCCAAGGAGTGAGCATCTTATCTTCATGCTCTTCTTTTTTTGCCATCTTCAATGCTGTAGTTATCCCTTGTTCAGCCTCTTGATTGAAAATTTTGATAATTTCTGATGAATGCTCTTCTTCCATAGCTGGGTCAAGTTCTGATGTCTGTCCCATTTCTTCTTCCATGACAGTTTCTTCTGGCTATCCTTCTTATGTTGTTGCATCCGCAACATATGCTCTTGCCTCAACTAGGCTAAGTTAAAGGAATATCTCAATTCCTCCAATGATCAGAAGACATTTATGATCTTCCTTCTCCATCATCTCCTCTCGCTGACCCGAACTCATCCTTGATTTCACAAGACTTTCATATAGTCCCATCTTCTCTCCCTTGCCCACCTGGCAATATGGGATTTCTTCTCTACCCTCCTGGCAGCCTAAATTTTCATTGTTGCCCTCTTGGCAGTCTATGAGATCAACCGATGACCCCTTCTCGTTGCCTTCTTTGCAATCTGAATTCTCTTCACTGCCCACTTGGCAGTTCATGAGATCCCCATCTGACCTCTTTTTATTTCCTTCTTGGCAATCTGCTTTCTCTTTACTACCTTCTTGACAGTCTTTGAGATCAACCAATGATCTCATCCCATTGCCCACTTGGAAAACAATAAGTTCTGTGCTGCCCTCCTGGAAGTCTATGAGATCCTCCAATGATCTCACCTCACTGTCACCTAGATTTCTCCCAATCTCTGGTTCACATGCATGGACCATCTCCTCTGTGGCCCTGAGGCATTCAACATACCTCAACCATCTCCTCAACAGACTTTGTTGTCTTCTGGCCAACAATTTCCTGATTGTCCATTTTGCTTTCGTTTTCATGGGCCATTCATATACCCATCGTGGCTTTGCATCCTGTTGCATCCGCAGTGCAAACTGCTCTATTCTTTCCCTCACCTCAGCGAGTTCCAGATCCATCTCTGGATTTTTCTTCTGCTTGCGGTCTTCCCTGTGACCACACCCATGGCCTTCAGTAGCCATCTTCATCTTCTGTCTTCCCACCTGGAAAACTTATGGATCACTCTACGCCTGAGAGTATCCCCATCTTACTTTTGCCTATAGGATACAAGTGAATTCTCGCTCTGATACCACACTTGATTGCGCAGACCCCCGACCCTCGGGCCAAGATCCACACAGGATCAATCTTCTTCGAATCTGCCGAAACGAATTAGGTCTTTCGGGCCCTTACTGGAACCCCACTAATTCGATCCATAGGTCCTTCACAAAAACTCCACCATCACAAGAAATGCAACTGGCGTGAGTATTCACCTCCACACGGCCACTAGATATGACCACGGCCTTTTTCGAAAAGGGATTTTAGGTTGCGCGACTTTGGGAGCCCTGATGTTGAGAGTCTCTGACTCTTTGATCCCCCGAACTCTGAAATACTGAATTGCCGAAATATGTGGCCGCCTCCTCCGTGACCACATGTCGCTTTCGGGACTTCAAGTTTTCCAATGCTGAAGTGTCCAGCTTCTTGTCCTCGGGATGGCTGAAAAGCCATATCCCAAAACTATGAAATGTGTGACCGCAACCCCACTACAAATACACGTCGCGTTCTATGACTTTGGGGTTTTCAACACTCTGTTCCCCGCTCCTTATCTTAGAGATCACCGAAAAGCTGAACCCCTAAATGCAGAAATGGCTAAAATCTGAGACTGCAACCCCACTCCAACAATACGTCACGTTTCACAACTTCGGTATTTCCAGCGCAAAGCGCCCCCGACCTCTTGTCCTCGAAACAGTCGAAAAACTGAATCTCGAAATGCCGAAAGATATGGCCACCTCTTCCGTGACCACTCATTTCTTTCGGATTTTCGCATTTTGGGCCTTCGCGATGCGAGGATGCCAAAATCCTTGGCCTTTCGTACTCCCTGCATCCGAAATACCAAAGTACCGAACCCTGAAACACCAGTCTTCCGCTCCAAAGCTGGGATCAATGGCTCATAGCCTCCCCTGATTCGACGACTTACATTCTTTTCGGGATTTCCTGAGTCCTCACCTTTGCATATATGAGGGTTAAACATTGTGCACCTTCTCCTTGATCTGATGGCTATCGGTCCATGCACCCAGATATGACGGCCCATATCTGTTCTTTTACACTCTCTCCTCCTACTACCTGGATGTAGATTCAATGGTCCAGATCTTTTCCTCAGTGAATGAATCAACGAAAGCTGTGCTCTCCTGAGCTCACGCTTCTTCCTTCCCCTTGGAAGATTTCTTGTTCCAAAAAGGCCTCAGCCTTCATCTTTGTTCTGAATCCTATATCCTTGGATCTTGCCTGCGTTCTAAGGATGCTATCCTTCCTGATATTTGTCTACTATGAAACTTCTAAGGGTTCCTTGACCTCTTCTCTTTTCTGTTGTTTCTCTATGCGCAACGACATTGTTCCTCCTGATCATGGTTTCTCTAAACCTAAAAAGGTTCCTTCGGACTCTACAACCTCTCCAAGGACCTTTACATGAAATGGTGCTATCTCTTCTGAGCTTATCTATGGCTCTGACCTCAAAGTGTCTCTATCCCTTTCTCTCCTTGAAGGGATGAAAGTGCCCTCTGACAACTTCCTGCTCAAGCACTCCTTACTGAGCCTATAGGGTGTTCAGTAACCCTGTGAAGGTTTTCCCTTGACTCTTCTTCTTCTCTGAACTCAAAAAAGAGATCTTCTCAGTGCACTCCTTGCACTCTCTTGATGCCCTCCTGGAAGAGATTCTACAGAATCCTCGGTGACCCTATCTTCTTACTAAACTTGAAATAGAGTTCCTTCCATGCACCTCTCGCACACACTCGATGCCCTCCTGGCAGAGCTCTACAGAACCTCAGACGTTCTGTCTTCCTCCTTTGTTCTCTCCTCTGCACAGTTTCTCCTTCAAGGTGTTCAACAACCTTGAGGATTCTCCCTGGGTCTAAGACTTCCTCTAGTGCGCCCTCTTAGCACAACTCTGTCCAAATTCCGTAGAATTCAAAAGTGCATTCCTTGCACTGGCTTACAGAACCCATAGTGTTCTATCATGCACTCTTGCATGAAGCCACAAAGAACCATACCTAAAATCAATAAACCCAAAAGACACTGATTTCTGTCTGTAGCCTTCAAATGCAAACTAACACATACATCTATAGCATATCATCAACACATAAATACATTCATTCATGAAATCACAAACACATGAACAACAACATGTAGGAAAAACTTCTATGTTTGTATTAAATCAAGAATGCCCGATTACAATGCATTCGAGCTTAGACTACAACAGAGTCTCGGCTCTCTCTTACTATTCTATCTGCCTCTCTCTTGCAGAACTCTTTCCTTTCTTCTAAAAAACTAAAAACTAGATACAAAGAAGGCCTTTTTACAAAGAGGGTATCCTCGAGCTCTTCCCTCCAAGCTACCTACTCTCATAAATTTTCATTCAATTACATTGAATGGTTGTCTAGTCCGAATCAGATCTAGATCTCAGCCTTACAACCATTTAAGGTGACCTTATCTAAAGCCTGCGCATATGCATGGATTTTGGCTCTACTAGTCTTACAACATTTAATACAAATTCAAAATTTGAACAATGAGAGGGTTGTGCCTCTCTCCTCCTATTGAATGCATGCTTAATGTGATGGCTGGTTGGTGCATAGCTGGCTTGGAGCAATGCTCCTGCATCAAGTGGGATTGGAGGGGCTTGTCCTATGGAGCGATAAATTTTCTTCCTTTTGATCCTCATGATCGAGTATGGAGATGGTTGGGCAGATACTACTTCCGCAGAGGTACTTTTACCAATGCAACTTCTAGATAGCAGGTCCAGTTTCCACAGGTATTCCAGCGTGAGGATCCAGGAGTGGGGGATCCAGTTTGTACACAGTGAGAGGACAATCATGATCATATTAGGGCAGTGACAACATGGTGATATTTGGAAGAGACTAGCATGGGACCCAGGAATTGCATGGTTGAGCATTATTGATGATTAAAATCACAAAAAGGAATTTCACTTGCAAAGTATTGCTAAAGACCTATTATTTAAACTATGCTAATAAAAAATACTAGTAGGTGGGACCCTTTTGTAGACTGGAGGCTCGCAGATAGTCATATCACATAGATAGTCATATCACTTGTGGATTAGGAAACAATTTTTGATGGCTATAAACATAGGGTGATATTCCCGTCTATCTTGCTTTAACCAAGTAAGATTTGAAAATCCTTGAGTAAGATCATTTTGTATATTTTCCTCAACATTTTTTTGGCGACCATACGGGGGATATCTTCCATATCTCTCTGGTTGATTTTTATGCTTGATTATCATCGAATATATCTATTTTCTGATATTGATTATTTGACTGTTTCTTTTCTTAATACTGTACCTATTGCAAGATAGTCTGATAGTGAGCCCATCTTCAAGATCAGACTAGCATTGCTTTAAACTTGTTTAACACAATTTTA
Source organism: Picea engelmannii (assembly GCA_009831015.1). Classification (NCBI taxonomy): domain Eukaryota; kingdom Viridiplantae; phylum Streptophyta; class Pinopsida; order Pinales; family Pinaceae; genus Picea; species Picea engelmannii. The sequence continues at coordinate 28,308 of ML808004.1, forward strand.
GATACTTCTAATACCTGGGTTGAGCTTAATCATTCATGGAAACAATTGAACAAGACATAAGTGCCCAAGAAAGTTGGGAAGCTAGATATAGATAGCTTAGAAATCAACCATAAATTTATTTTTTCATCTTTGATCTTCTTTTAATGTCCTTATACCCTCGTGTTTCTAGGAGAAGAAGAGGATTATCACCTAAAATTAATCCTGTCATTGAAATAGGAAGAAGGAACATTGTGTTATCAACTCAACAAAGTGCTCTAAGGATAACCTTGTCTGATTCATCCAGTTCGTCTTTCTCTCTCTTACCTATTATCCATAATATGGAATCTAGTGGTGGCTCTGGTGGCACTGGAGGTTCTTCTTCATCTAAATATTCAACTTCATCAGTGATTGGTATCTTGTATAGTCACCAAGTCCCTATCCAATCTACCACAAACCCCACCAAATTCATTAAAAAGTATGGGCTTTTTCAGTTTGAAGAAGATGCTATAACCACACCGTGGCATGTTTCCTCTCCTCTTAACCTAGCACCTGCTACTCGTCCACTATCTAAATTCAAAGAGCATCTCCCTAGGTTTTCATGGAATAACATTGTCAAAACGAATGAACACTTGGTGGCATTTTCTAATTCCCATCACAACATAGGATCCAATGAAAACGATACTTGCATGCGCTTATTTGTCAATTCCCTTGAAGGGAAGGCTATGACTGATTTCTTGGATCTTCCTCCTAAGATTTTATCTACTTGGGAGGAGTTAGTATATTGGTTCAAATCCATCTATGGGCAATCCAAAATCCCAGCCAAGAAGTTATGGGAATACAATAACATCGTGTATAAGGATGGTGAGA
>ML808004.1:40548-51618 GCA_009831015.1 Picea engelmannii
AAAAATCTGGGTCCCACACGACCTTTGAATCCTTGGCCAAAGCCTTCTTAACTTTCTTCCAATTACCTATCCACCATGACAACGGTCTTGAACTACTGTCCAACTTCAAACAGACCTCAGCCACCCACATTGCTAACCACATTCATGAGTGGCGTAGGCGACGTAGTTTGTGTAAAGCAGAAACCACCAAGCAACAATGTCTTGACTGGTTTCTTAGATCGCTTGTCGCTCTCCTTGGTAAGGATGTAGCTTCTACCTTCCCACAATCCGAAGAGGAAGCCATCAACAAGGCTCAACAATATGACCTCATTTACGCACAGTCAGGGTACTTATACATAGTACTTCCTGATCTTCCCAGACCTGTGCCATTTGGTCAAGACAAACCTGGGATGTCACACTCAACAGACGGGCTAATAGGCGCCACCACGCACCATAGTCCGCAACCCCAACCACCACCGATGTATGGGACACCTCAATACCCACCAACATATGGGGGCACTTCTTACTACCCCCCACCCCCTTACCAACAACCATACCCTGTTGCTACACCTCCACCCATTAGTGGACCGCCACCGACACCTCCCATACATCCACCACTTCCAACCACAAGTGGTCCCCCCTCCACATCACCTTACAGTACTAGTGAAAGTGCCACGCTTTCCTATGTACCTTATGGAGCCGCACCACCTCAGAACCCTTACTTTCCCTTTCCGGGTCCTCCACAACCCATGGCTCCCCCACATCCTCATGCGGGGGTAAATTTTGTTCAGCCTTCTGCTACTCAACAATACCAGAATTTTGAACAATTAAATACAGCCAACCCCACTCACACATCAAACAACAACAGGAGGAAAGGATGGAACAGGAATAACAACAATCCTGGTCAAGGCGGGAATCAACCCCCACAGCATCAACCCACCGGGGGCAATCAAAACCAAGGGAACGAAAACCCCCAAGGGGGCAATAAAAACAAACACCCGGGGTAGAATACTATTAAAACTATCCACCCTTGTGCCCTTTGTGGCGTCTATGGTCATTACACGCACCATTGCCCACAGATCGCTGATTTCAAGAGGTTGAAGGACTCTGGAAGTCTTCCCCCTTCTCCTGCGCAACCTGCCCCGCAACAGGGACAACAACAATATGCGCAGCAACCGCCTCCCGCCGTGCTGCAAAATCCTATCCCACATCAAGGTGTCATCAACACCCAGCAGGATACGCAACACCCCCCACCTCAGGTGGGCCAATACCATAATCCCAACAATCCAGTAGAGGGAACGATTCTCCTCACCAATGAGGAAGAAATCCTTTTGCAAACACGCAATCGTCAATATCCTCCAATAGTTGAGTCTACTCCCACATCTTCAGAAACAAACCCTACACCAACGGGACGCCCTTTGATGATCCCTCGCCCTTCGGCCGAACCACCATTACGCATCCCTCACATCCCTTTACGTAGGAATGTTCACAATCCACAGGCTAGGGCAGCACATAACTACAGTTTGGTAGATGACTTAGCACAATCCTCGGCTGCCATGTCAGTTCTGGAAGACTTCCAGACTTGTCCTACGTAGCGGAAATCACTACTTTCCGCCTTAGGAGTAGTCGACCCTACCGATACTCGACTCATCACTTTTGACCTTGATAGATGCGAACCTCGTCTTCCCGCCGCCGTCGCTATTCAAATACCAGTAAAAATACGGAACATCACCGTCCATCGGTGTATCATCGATGAAGGGGCATATACATGTATCATGTCCAAAATAGTATGGCAGAAACTTGGTTCCCCGGACCTCTTACCCTCTGCCATCACATTACGAGCTTATGACGGGAGACCATCGTCCCTCGAAGGGCTCTTCCAAAATGTCCCCGTAGAACTCGGGGGGCAAAACCATCCTCATTGACAATGAAGTTATCGACGCACAACTCGATTACAACATCTTGTTTGGCCGCACCTACATGTATGCTATGAAGGTAGTGGCATCATCAGTCTTTAGGACAATCATGTTCCCTCATAACGGGAAGATTGTGACCATTGACCAAGTCTCGCATTACGATCCTAACCCATCTGCCAACCTCGATAACATTCTTCCTCTCATTCACACCAACCAAGACGTATATCCACTCGTTGAGATGGGTCCTGGTATTTTCAAAGATCCATCCTTGTTAGGGACATACCATGGAGCACCACCACTCCTTCCCCCTTGCCAAGTATGCGTCGCTTCCTCTAAAGAAACTCAACAAGAGGATGCTCATCCTCCTCAGGAGGCTTCAGTCATTCCTGACGTCTCAACAGTCACAGCACCACTCCCACAGGAGCCTCCTGATCCCTCATCGACCCCTCCGGTCCACAAATCAACACCCCCCCAGGGGCCTAATCCCATCTGGGAGATAGTTCCCCGACCTCTCACTCAAATTCCCTTCTTTTACCCTCCACCTGGTATAGAATCTTTCCAGGTATCCGCAACACTCACCCTACCCAATATGGTGCTATCCATCCCAGTGTGGTACTTACATCCACCTGAGATGGTCCCTCGCCCACAGGAAGGACTCCCCATGACGATTCCTATCATCACTCCCACTACCCCCATACTCCCTACCCCCCTTGCTACAGCCGGGGGCAGGCGACAGAAGAAGGAGCCCACAGCTCCACTTCCTCCGCGCATTCCACCACCTTGCGCATTGTGTGACAAAGAGGGCCACCAAACCAACAACTGCCCATCACTACCGGAACTACGGAATTTGATTCCCCCCAATCCAACCCTCACACCATCCATTACTACTGCTACCACTCAACCTTCTAGTAGTAAAGGATTGAAAACCAAATTCGCATGTGCCATCTGTTCTGAGTATGGCCATTACACCCATCATTGTCCAGCACTGCCTTGTTTCCGACAGGCATAAGCTATCGTAAGACGATACTTTCAGAACAACCCACGCCCGGCTACGTCCTCCACAACACAAATCACTGACATTCACTATGTCACCACTTCAGTCAATGAACGCATGAGATGCCCTTGCTCTCTTTGCAAGTCATTGGCTCATTTTACATACCAGTGTCCTATGATCTTGGAATATCGGCGACGTCAGTTCTCTCTACAACACCAACCCGCAGAGGCGATCATTGAAATTTCTTCACCATTCGAAGATCTTCATATCATTTCACCCGAACCCCAGGCACTCCCTACACCTCCTTGGTTCATAGATGATATTTTGGAGGATTTACCCCGTAACCCTCCCAACTCTCCTGCTCATCCCCCGGCAGAGACTCTCCATCCCACTAATACGGGTACCCCTCAATACCTCAACATTTGGTTTATGACGAGTGAATCCTCACCCTCTCCTTGCAGTACCTCCTCTGTTTCTACAGCAGGGGGCAACCACACTGTCACAGAGGTCACTCCACACGATCCATTATATTCCCGTCGTTTCCAATTCGACGAGGAAATACTGGAAGAGATACAACGCTCGGACTCTCCCTGGGACACACTACATCATCGTGCACTCTTCCTTCCACAGGAAGCCCTCATGCCTCCTGGCCTCAATCCCATTTACGCGGTCGAAACCAAATATTTTATCCCATCAGGGACTATCGATTGGTTCAACAATCCTATCCCTGCACCTGACGCTTTTGAAGAAGGCAATCTGGCTAACATTTCCCCCACCATCAAAATCGACATTTCCATTAAACCGGGCATCGTCGAAGAAATCATCATTGGAGCTTCTTGCACTCCTTAGGAAATTGCCGCATACAAAGCCCTCTTCCAGGAATTTAGGGATATCTTCACCTGGTCATACACAGAGATGCCTGGCCTCGACCCCTCTATCATCGAACATCGCATCGACACCTGGCCCGACATCACACCTGTTCGCTAGAAACAACGACCGCTACACCCATCCAAGGCCGCGGCTATCAAAGCCGAAATTGACAAATTGCGTACGGCCGATTTTATTTACCCCATCACTTATACATCATGGGTTTCCAACCCTGTACCCGTTGACAAAAAATAGGGCACCATTCGCGTTTGCACCGATTTTCACAATCTCAATAACGCATGTCCCAAGGAAAACTTCCCAACACCCTTCATCGATCAAATCATCGATGATTGTGCCGGCCATGAGGCTCTCTCCTTCATGGACGGATTCTCTGGCTATAACCAAATTCAAATCCACCCAGCTGATCAGTACAAAACCGCATTCATAACCCCGTGGGGTACGTTTGCATATCGTGTCATGCCCTTCGGCCTCAAAAATGATGATGCAACTTTTCAGCGGGCCATGACATACATCTTTCATGATCTGGCTGCAATCATCCTCGCTTACTTGGACGACCTCACCACTCGATCCAAGAAGTGCACCCAACACCTCGATGATTTACAAGTCATCTTTCAACGGTGTCGTCAGTACAACATCCGCTTGAATCCTCTCAAGTGTGTGTTCTGCGTCACCACATGACACCTCCTCGGTTTCATTGTTTCCCAAAGCGGTATCACCGTGGACCCCCTCAAAGTCCAAGCTATCACCGAAATTCCACCTCCTCGGAATTTGCAACAGCTACAGAGTCTACAGGGCAAAGCCAACTTTCTTAGATGCTTTGTTCCCGATTACGCTATACGCGCACATGGTTTCCTTCGCTTACTGTGCCACGACATCCCTTTCCATTGGGACAACTATGCCCAACAGTCGTTTGACGACCTCAAAGCAACACTTTCCAATGCACCTTTGATTAGTGCACCTGACTACAATCGCGACTACATCCTCTACGTATTAGCATCAGCTGTATCAGTAGTCGGCGTCCTTGTCCATCTCGGAGATGACAATCGTGAACACGTCATTTACTACGTCAGTAAGAACCTCTTAGGACCACCCCTGAAGTACAAACATGAAGAGAAACTTTTTCTTGTAGTTGTCCTCGCAGTCCAGAAAATGCGTCACTATATTCTGCTTCGCACTACCAAGGTCGTCGCAGATTCCAACCCTATGCAATATTTTCTCATCCGTCGCCAATTTAACGGAAAGTTCGCTCGATGGATCGTTATCCTTCAGGAATACGACCTCGAGTTTTCAACACCTAAGAGTAAGAAGGCCCTCATTCTCGCTGAACTTGTCACGGCCCTTCCCTCTAACACACCTAGCACCCCCGTCAATACTGACTTTCCTAACGAGCATCTCTTTTACATCACGTCTGATGATCCTTGGTATGGCGACCTTCTCGTCTACCTACGAACTCAAAAGTTCGGAAATCACCTATCACGAGATGATCGTCGGTGTATTCGCCATCAGGCTCCCCGCTACCTCCTGATCGGTGACATCATTTATCGGTGGGGCGTCGACACCATTCTTCGTCGCTACCTGACTATTGACGAGGCTGACAGAGTCTTAAATGACTGCCACAGTGGTGCATGTGGGGGCCATCTTTCGGGCATCTCCACTGCTCAGAAAATTATCCGGGCCGGTTATTTTTGGCCTACCCTATTTCATGATTGCATTCATGCCGTGAAACGATGTGAGCAATGCCAGCTCTATGCCAACAAATCCCACGCTCCCCCCGCTCTTCTTCACCCTGTCATAATGGCAGGCCCCTTTTGTAAATGGGGCATTGACTTTATGACTTGTAATCCCCCCTCCAGCAATGGTCACAAATACATTGTTGTCGCTGTCGATTACTTCACCAAATGGGCTGAAGCTATGCCCACTTTCAACAACACCGCCGACACTGCAGCGCTTTTTTTCTTCAATCACGTCATATCCAGGTTCGGAGTACCACTCCAACTCGTTTCCGACCACGGGAAACATTTTTAGAATGAGATCTTTGTCGAACTCTCATCTCGGTTAGGCTTCTCTCATGAGTTTGCCTCACCATACTACCCTCAGTCAAACGGACAGGTCGAGGAAGTGAACAAAGTCCTCAAGACCATGTTACAGCGCACGGTCAATAAACATAAACCCAATTGGCATCATATGTTATTTTCCGCGCTATGGGCTTATCGAATGGTAGTGAAGACCGCCACAGGTTTCACGCCCTTCCACTTAGTCCATGGGATTGAGGCAACTCTTCCCATCGAGTGAAAAATACCCACCCTTCGCACCGTAATTGAGCGTTTACCTGACACTGCTCCAATGGAGCAATGCTTGCTGAACTTGGAGTCTCTGGATGAGGATCGTCGATCCTCATTATAGAACAATGAGGCAGCTAAAAAACGATCCAAAGCTACCTTTGATCGCCATGTCAACCTTCACTCATTTCGCGAAGGCGACCTTGTCCTCGCCTATGATATCGCTCATGATACCTTTGGCCACGACAAATTCGAATCACTGTGGCATGGCCCTTACATCATCCAACATTGCCTCACCAAAGGGGCATACATATTGGCCTCCCCCGAAGGCCTCATGCTCAAAGAACCCGTCAATGGGTTATACCTCAAGAAATTTTATGCTTAAACGTAGTCAAGCTACTTTAGGTTATTTTTTCTTTTTTTAGCGTTTTTAATCTTTTTTACTCCCATCTAAACTATCCTTTGTGCTATTGACAGATGAATCCTCTACCAGCTTACCACATTTATTACGCCGACAGGGCCAGCCGTTGGACACAGAATCTCGCTTCGGCTGCTTGGGCTCTCTACACCCCTTCACATGAAATGCTACATTCTAGCGGAATCTGTTTAGGATCAACAACCAATAACCAAGCCGAATACATTGCTGTCATTGGCCTCCTGACCAACACCCAACATCATCATATTCGTCACCTTAGCATTTTCCTCGACTCCCAGCTAGTCATTCTCCAGCTCAACAATGTGTACCGTGTACGCGATCCGTGCCTCTTTCGCAAATACCTGCAGGTTAGATTATTATCTCGACATTTTGATTCCATTACATTTACACACATTCCCAGGGAATTGAATCAAACAACAGATGAAATAGCTAACATGGTGCTAGATTGGCATATATCACATCAAACTACACATACATAAAATATCTCATATAACCTGTCACAGCATATAGATAGCATCAACATCATCAACATCAAATATAAAAACACACGTACCCCACATTTGGATCTCAAAAAAAACATGTATACTCATATATATATATATACGTGGGCCTCTTAGGCCATCCAAATGTTTACATATACAAAAATACATTGGCCCACAGGCCCGTGCCACATCATGGTACAAAAATCGGCTCACCAGCCTATCAAAAACAGTGTACAAAGCACAAATACAATCAGGGGGCCTCTATCGTACCCCCAGCTTCACCTCCCTCAGGAGGTGGTGGTGGCCCACCCCTACCTACCCCAGGCGGTGGAGGTGGCGCACTTGCAGGACCCTCCTGCCCTGGCGGTAGGCGTCCACTCGTCATGGCAGCGAGCACAGCTGCTCATCGCATGATAGACCGCCATGGTGGTGGTAACCCGATACATTGCTCCAGGAACTCCTCATCCTAGATTCGGATCCACATGCCCTCAGGCACGTCCCGAAACACCGTCTCAAACCGACGGAGTATATCATCCAACTCCCCTCCGGCTGTCGCCGGAGGGGCATGAGATGGCCCCGCACCAGGGTCATCAAATCGGCGCCTCCTCGCCGGTCTCGTAGCATCTGCAGGTCGCCCCACAGCCTCATCCCATCCGTGTCTCTCTCCACGTGGCGGTTTCCCTCTGGCTGTACCGACGATCTGTACAACTCCACCTCCCGCCCGCAAGGTGCCAAATCTGCACATACACCAAACAAGCAACAACAAATGGTATCAGTGTCTATACATCAAACATGCGCACTGGTATATCAAAATCATAGCGTAAATCAAAACACACAAGTACACAACATACCTCTATGGTCGAACACCTCCCCAGGAGGCAGTACCATATCCGGGTCCCCCCGGAAGTCCACCCCAGCATAGGAGAACTGGAGCAAATACTCCTGCGACCATATCAAAGAGCAATCAAAAAACTTTAGCAACCCACTGGCTGCTAAAGACGCTCGAACTGCAGGCCTCGCCTCGGCCACAACATCTCGCAGTTGTGACCAGTCCCGCTCACGCCACCGTACATCCATGATCTCTGATCGTCACCTGCACACAACCCAGAGTCCTATATTAGCTAAGGCAATCATCCAGTACATCATATAAGCTCATCTTTTACCCTTAAACCTTGCCTCACAGGCGCGGTATTACCACCCACAGGCGCGCACACATGCGCACCTGTTCACTATACAGGCGCGCATATATGCGCGCCTGTCTTTCCCACAGGCGCGCTCGACAGTGCGCCAGTTCACAATACAGGCGCGCTCTAGGGCGCGCCTGTCCAACCCACAGGCGCGCTCGGGAGTGTGCATGTTCACCCCACAGGCGCGCACTCATGTGCGCCTGTCTACCCTACAGGTGCGCCCCTAAGGCGCGCCTTAAAATCCTTCTCACGCGCACACATGCGTGCTTCTTCAGTGTGCAAGCGCGCACTCATGCGCGCCTTCCACTGAGTCGCCCGCGCATGTGGGCCCACCCTCTACCCAAAAACCCCCTAAAAACTCCCGTACGACCCCCCGTACCTACCCTGCCCAAAAATTGGAAACCTATAGCTATGCAGGACATTCATACCACTAACCTGAAACTCGCATGCTGTGAATCGGACACCTCGTGCTCTCGGAATCACGCAATCTCCTCTGAATCTACTTGGAAACTCACTATAGCAACAGGTACAAATGAGGTGGCAATGTGGGGCCTACAGCTATATATAGGCCTTTTGCCAAACTTCCACTCACCATTCCGGGAGCCCACGGCGTCCGTTTTTCAAACCGTCTTCAACCACGGGATCAGCATCCCGCCGCCTACATCACGGTTGTCCCTAGGCCACTTTTCATCTTAGACCCCTGGGGCGCCTTTTTTTTTTTTTTTCATATCATGGCCAGGTACGCACGCGCATTGTCACATTTATCTAATACATGTTCATATTTGTTATTATCTTCAGATATGGTTCACTTTGGGTATTTGGTTGTTCTATGTGCAAGTACTTGGTCATCATCTCTTCACATCATTCCTTCAGGTATATACTTAGCACTGGCATGTAGTCTCTCCCACTGTATTGCATTTACATTCCCAGTCACACCCCCTAATTTTGACCTGTAGAATACCCTCGTTCCGACTCTGCAGTACTCACACCTCCATTGGCATTTTTTGGTACTGGTACCCGGTAGTTTTCTTACCTACATGAGTTGTCTCATTCATAGCACCTTTTTGCACTTTTGACACTCATGTTTCTCTTTATTACCCTTTAGGGATGGGAGTCTCGGTAGTCTTTCATCATATCGTGAATTAACCACATACTTCTTCTCCTCATTTTGCTAGCTTCCCATATGGACTCCCAGCACATCGCTTTATGGTCATGTTCTTTTCTTTACCTGCACCTCCGCAGAATCATGAACCCACCATTTCATCCACCGTCAGTTTGCCCATCTGCGAACCTATCTTCATTTCACCTACCTCATATAGAAACTCGCCAATGGGGCCCCCACCCTTCATCAGTTTTCCCAGAAATTTCTGCCCTCCCTGGGGCACTCATTTCACACTGGGGCACCCGTTTCTGTATTTTGTACATCTTTCCCACATTTATTCATTATTTATTGTACAAACATCTTTATGCGCAGTTCTTTACTTTTTTCGTCACCGTTGGCGACCTGCTTTCCTTTTGGCCACACGCAACCCATGTCACCCTTGGTTGGAGCATTACTTTTCATTTACCCTCACCGACATCATCTCTATCTTCAAAGTACTACCCAGGTCAATTACCATTTATCCTCTAAATTTGTTCACCTTGTCCCGCCTCTGGAACAACTTATCCTCGGTCTTGGCGTCCCCCTGACACTCGACCTTGTCACACGGTTGCGGCCACTGTTTGTCTCACACATTCTCCAGCCAAGGGTAGTCTTGAGTCTTCCCACTTCTTGACTTTGTCCATGTACCTCTGCCACTTCCTCACCACAATAGATTCCATGAAGCCCTTTGCTTCTGGAAGTTGCGTCCCCCTTTTGTCGACATCAACACACTTTTCCAGAAGGGCGACAATATCTTGATTCTCATTTCCCATTTAATGAGAGATCTCGGATGGCACAGGGGGAAACACCATTGCTCCCTGCTATCGTTGACCCCCATAACATTCGACGCCAACACTTTCTCATGTTGCAGTGGGTCTTACTTTGCGACTATTGCAGTTTTTCTTATCCATTGCCGAAGACCTCTGAACTTTGTAGGGCCACCAATGCCCACATCACCGTCGTTGGTTACTTCCATGACTATTACCGTTGGTTCAGAGTATGTTCCGTTGCATAATTGTCTTCTGCCTTTATCATTCCGCCCCCAAGGGCGCTGCAGTTGTCTACATCAACATTTCAGAGTTACATTACACGAGCATGGGGCATGCCCGCCTCATTTGTACACACTTGTATATTGATACACACCTTGTGGAAAGTCGGGATCTACAGGTTCCTTTCTTCTCCAAAGGATCGCTCTACGTGGTCTCATTCTTGCTCTCCCTTACAACACCATCCTCAGCAAAAGAAACATTGATGGATTTCGGCTATACGTTTTTCTCCTAACCTCATCCATCAGGGGGCATCTGTTATCATTTAAATTTCGTCCACACGTGGCGACAAGAAATCCACATCATCAAAACAGGACCAGAGTCATTCATGGCACAGGATTAATGCCACAACATTGCAAAAAGGGTCAAAAACTATACCAAATGACCAAAAATTTGAAGGGCTCTTTACATCATTTGGGTGCACGCGCGTATGCACGTAATAGTATCGTACAAAACGCGCATATGTGCACAAGGCGCGGCTGTTGGGCGAAAAACCCACGCACCTGCTAAACGGCGCATTTATTGAAATTGGTCGGCCTCCCAACCACTAATGGATCAGCTCCCAAGTCGATTTGACACCAAATCTGAGATCAATCCTCATGGTGGGCTGGTCAAAGACCTAATTGTGCCCTAAAGAGCCCCTTTTCACATTCTAAAGAGGTTACATAATGATCCAATGCTTGGCTATAAAAAGCCATGAATGACCACCATTTTCTCAAGGA
>ML808004.1:80998-91308 GCA_009831015.1 Picea engelmannii
ATCCCACCAAGTAACTCTTGAACATCAAAATGACAGATACAGATAATTCAACTGTGAAATTCATTGTTATATCCTTAAATTCAATAAAAAAAATTCAAACAAACCTTTAGAAAATGACAACGACGACAAGGTTAGAGGCCAATCGTACTTACCTTATGAATCTTGATAGTGAGCTCGCTTGCACGATCTCCATACAACTATGGAAAATCTCCATACAACTATGAATCTTGATAGTGAGCTCGCTTGCTTAAGGCATACAATAAAAAAACGTAAATTAGAGATCATCTTAGAAAATGGGAATTACAAAAATATAATCAAAGATCAGAACTTTGTGATAAGATCATAGACTCACCAATATATCCAACAAGTATGTTGATATCAACCTTCTTTCATGTTTCCCATCAAGCGGTGAAACATATAGTGCCAACCCCAGCTGATTCAGAACAAATCCTTCATATACCGTCGTGTCTAGATTTGTAACGGTAATCTTCTTTAGTTGTTGTTCTATCACCATATAAATGCCTCCAATGGTGACTAGCTGAACCAAAATGCTCAAATTATTTAAATTCTTGAAGGACAAAAAATTCAAAAAGCAAGTCCTGTCGCTCTCGTGCTCCAACTGTTACAAATTCAAAAAATCAACTCATCTCTTAGAAAACAAAAGCTTATCTTATGTTCCCGTGCTCCAACGGCTACACATAAATAAATAAATAAATAAATAAATACAATGATTTAATATTTTGAAAAATTCATTATTATAATTAACTTCCTTAATGGTAATTGTTAAAATAAATTGTTAATTTAATCACATATACTAAATTCTTAAGATAAATTGTTAATTTAATCACATATACTAAATTCTTAAGTTAAATGGTTAGTTTTTATTTTATTTCGATTTTTAAATTTAGTGTAATATAACTATAACAAAATCAAAATATCACTAAATTGTTAAGATACATTGTTAATTTAATCACATATACTAAATTGTTAAGTTAAATAAATGGTTAGTTTTTATTTTATTTTTATTTTAAAATTTAGTATAATTTTTTCCACGATAAATGTTACTCTTTTATATTCAAAAGTATATAAAGATTTTACATAGCATCGGTACAGTTGTCATCAAATAGAGACCTGTGTAGAAATTCTTATAGCATCTCACAGACCTGTGTAAGTATGTGTAAAAACAGCTCACAGGCTGTCATAGAAAACCATATTAATCTGTCATACAGAGCTTTGATACAAGATATCGCTGGTAGGTGTGTTGATGGTAGCTCGCAGCCTGATTTGTAATCCATTTTAATCTTCCTTTTTATATCTGTTCCAAAGATATCGCCGAAAAATAGCCCGAAATTCTGATGCAAAACAGTGATGTTGTTTCCAGAATTAAGATTTCATGACCTGGAGACTTCTGCATCAAATTTTGAGAAGAGTTGAGGGTCCCTTGTTGCCATCCTCCCATCGGGTGAAAGTTAAAAGGTCAAGAGGCCGAGATAAAGCCAATTTTGATTGGTGGTCCGCAATGACATTGTCTTCTCTGTAGATGTGAGAGGCAGAGAGGTTCTTGATGAGTCTTTTGGCTTTGATGGTTCTCTCTTTCCAGCAATCCAGAGATATTGATCGGAGGTCAGCCTTGTCATTTATCCAGTCGATTATGACTTTAGAGTCTCTGAGAAGTAGCAATTCTTCGAGGTTCAGCCTTTGAGCCAGGATAAGGGAAGCCCATGCCCCCAATAGTTCATCTTTTGTGTTGGTGCCTTTTCCACCGTTGAGTGTCCATCTGTAGGTAGTGTGAGGGTTGATGATGATATGGCCTCCCACCCTGCAAAGAGATCCATCTAATTGTGCTTCTCCATCGAACCAGGCGATGGCTTTGTCAAAAGGAAGAGTTTTAGAGGATTTGCAGAGTTTCTGGGCAGTGGTGGGGATAGAGGGACGGTTGACAGCAGATAGAATGAGTTTTGTCACCAAGTTAACCAAAGGAGGTTTATCATCAAAGATGGTTGCGTTTCTTGTCAACCAAACATTCCAACATATGGTGGCTAGAAGCGAGGGGTAGAGATGGTGTCTTGTGCACCAAAAATTAAAGCAAGAGAACGTCGAAGGTCCAAGCTACTGTTCGGATAGTTTTAGAGATGTTTTGACATGATGCCAAACTTGCCGGGTAAAGTGGAAGCTCACGAAGAGGTGGTGTGAAGTTTCACTATCCTCCTTGCACAGAATGCAGCGGTTTGGGCCTGACCAGCCCCGACTCTGAAAGATATCCCAGAATAGGATTTTATTCTCCGTCAATAGCCAAGTAAATAATTTGAGTTTCAGCGGACAATTCCACTTCTACAGTCGGGTGCACCAGGTCTGATCCCAATTGGGCCAGGAAACCTCTGCCAACGCTTTGTATATGTTCTGGACAGATATGACCCCAGATTTATCGCCTCCCGTCCAGATGAGAGTGTCAGGTCTCTCCTGTAGGAGGATGTCGGCTTCATTTAGATGATATGTGTAACTGTTCCATTCAACTGAGAGCTCTCTGTCTAGGTACAACGAGGAGCTAGTGACCCATGATTCACCAAGTGTATTTCTACTGTGAGGGGATTTTAAATGAAAGAGATAATGTAAGCCTAAATTTTGCAAGTGCTCCAGCAATCTAGGAGAGAGCAGGGCCTTTACACCCATGCCGAGGATATCATCTTTGCCGATTTCAATAGCAATTCCAGTGCCAAGCAGCCACGCGAACCAATGAAGGAGAATTGGAAGTGATTTTAGAAGGTGCTTCCACGTTTGTGAGCCCCCCTGAGGAGTAAATGTGGCGGATTTGAGCTAGGAATGGACCATCAGGTGGGAGAGATATTTGTCCTTTATAAGTTTGTTCCAAATTCCAGGTACCATAAGGATACGCCAAAGCGTATTTACCGAGAGAGCAAGGTAGGAAAGGTGCAGATTCCTCAGTCCCCAGCCCCCTAAAGCTTTTGGCTTTGAGAGGGTTTCCCACCCACAGAGATGTAATCCTCTACTTTGCTTGCTTCCATTCCAGAGAAAGGCAAAAATCAACTGACGGAGTTTCTTTAGAACAGATTATGGGATGTGTGCCAGAGCCATCCAATACACCGGGAGGCTTTCCAGGACTGCCTTGATCAATATGTATCTGCCACCCATTGATAAACATCTGTTACACCAGTGTTGTATTCTGCATTTAAACTTTTCATATAACCAGCTCCAGTCCTTAGCTTTGTAGCTAGAGGGTTTGATATAGTAACCAAGATAGTTGAATCCCGCCTTCAGGTCTCGAAAATCAATGTTGAATAGAGTCTTTAGCTCCGACAGGAACGTTTCCCTTGCACCTATGGCCAAGAACATTGACTTCTGCAAATTTATTTTTAGACCTGTAATAGAGCAGAAAGCATTTATCACATTTAAAATTTCTGTCCATTCAGACAAGGAATCTGATGTCATAATAATCACGTCATCTACAAAAAGTAGATGCAAAATTTGATTCAGTCTAGATGCTTTGATTCCCATAAGTTTGCCAGCTAATTTACTTCTTTTTAATAAGATGTCGAGGCTTTCTAAGACTAGAATGAAGAGTAGGGGTGAGATGGGACATCCCTTTCGGAGTCCTCTTTCGCTGTGGAATGCTTTGGAAGCCTCACCATTGATTAAAACTGCTAGGGTGGTTGTGGTTATGCAACCCATTATCTAGTTTGTAGTGGTTGCCCCAAATCCACACTAGAGAAGGATGAGATGTAGGAAGTTCCAGTTAATACAGTCGAAGGCCTGTTTGAGGTCCTGTTTTAGGAGGATGGCAGGTATGTTTTTTGTTTTTATGCTTTGTAAACACTCCTGTGTGGTGCCTATAGCATCAAGGATTTCTCTTCCCTTGAGAAAACCAAGCTGCTCCTCTTCCAGTGCCCGGGAGAGTAGAGGGCGAATCCTGTTTGCAATGATCTTTGTTATAATCTTGTAGTTGATATTACACAGCGAGATCGGTTGGTAATCCGAGAATTATCGGGGAAGGTTCTGTTTTGGGATCAAGACGATAAAAGTGTTGTTTAAATGTTTGTTAACCAACCCTCTGGTTCTCGAATCCTCGATAGCCTCCAGCAGATCTTGTCCCATTAATTCAAAAAAGCAAAGGTAGAGTTCCATAGTCCATCCATCGGGACCGGGGATTTTTTCTTTTTTAAAGCCTTTTAAAACCTGATAGATTTCCTCTTTTGTACAGGGGGCTTCCAATTCTCTCGCTTCCTTATTGGTGACCATCTGTGGGAAAAGTTGGGTTGTGTCTATCTGATCCTGTATGGAGATGTGTGGATCTTCTTGGAAAAATGTCTTGAAGTGTGTGTATGCCGCTTTCTTGATGTCTTCTGTCCTGTGTGCAATGTTTCCATCTTCATACTGTAAGGTAGCTAGAGAAGTAGTGGGGGGGCCCAGAGGGCCCATAGTGATAATAGTGGAGGTCATTCAATGTAAGGTGGACTAGGTCCACTATATTATTAAATAAGACCCACTATGGTAGTTAGATATAATAAATGTAAGAGGACTTCTTAGAAGGTTCTACTTCTAGAAGATTCCTTCTCTAGAATGTTCTTAGGTGATGGTAGCACTATATAAAGGGGATTAAGAAATGTAATGAGACATGAAGAGAAATATTGTATTTGGATCTGAAGCTCATTAGGAGGATTCCCCATCAAAGAGGCAAGTGAACAGGAGAGGATCCCTTCCATAATAGGATCCATTATATGGTGTTACCCTACCTGAAGGGTTTTTTAATAATATAGTGTGATTTCTTCTATCTTGCTTTGTGGATCTATTGTGTATTCAATATTTGTGGTTATTATATCGGTCGATCTATTCAGGTTCTTAACAAGTGGTATCAGAGCACTTTCCTTGGGCATACATTGTGAGGAAATATTTTTTATTTTTGCAGATTTTTTTTCGGAGAAGAAAAAAGAGGGCCGCGACATTCCAGACATTTTCAGTATATTTTTGTGCAAAATTTGCAGAAAAGGGTTGTATATCTGAGTTCCTCTCATAAAAACACCCAAGTTAAAAAAAAAATCGTCCAAAACGAAGTCTGGAAGGTCAAGATATTGAGGTTTTAAAATCTGTAATTTTTGAGGGTTTTTTCTGCGGACGGCGGCGCGATTTATTTTTATTTCTCTAACATTTGGAGGCCGAATTTTCCCAAGTAAATTAAAAATATGAGTTCTTCTCACAATTTCACCCAATTTCAAAAAAAAATTCAGCCGAAATGGAGTCCGAGAAGTGAAGTTATGATCATTTCAAGTTGAACAGGTTTTTAGGGTTTTTCCAGAAAAAACCGCGATTTTCCGGCGAAACTTATTGGGTCTATTTTTTTGAATTTTTTCATGACGGCTGCAGGACCGAAGAGTTCATAGGGTGCTCATATGGATATTTCATCTCAAAACTTGAAATAAATTCTTGAATCATTCAAATCCCAATTGGATGATAGATTGGATGCATTTGCACATGGCCTCACAAACAACCTCACACATGGCCTCACAGATAGCCTCACATATGGCCTCAATGATAGTTTTCGTAGTATTCAAGATTCATTGAAAAACATGCAGGAGAGATTTCTTATGCAGGGCCTCATGCATGAATATAATCAAGAAAGATATGCTTGGTATGATTTTGAGGACGATTGTGATGATTGGTATATGGATAGTTGTCATTTATGGGATGACAACCACTTCCATATTTTATTTGATGACTCTACTCCACCTTCTGTAGAGCACATCAATGTCCCAGATCAGGAGCTAGTTACCAGCGTTCAGTCTGCATATTTTACAGTGGTATTATTCCTTCCAAATTCTGTTACGACCCTTTTCCACTATGTGGATGGATCTTCTTATTTGGATCCACATGATAGGTGTCAGTATTTGGAGCATCATTTGGAGTTGGTTATTGGGTTCCAAAATCTTCTACGGGGAGTTCCCAGGAGCACTTGGACATGGGACTCAGGCTTACAATGGTGGTTGGACTACTTCAGCATGGTGGATTTCCTTTCTACATGGGACTTTGGTCCTTCAGTCTTCTTCAGCATTACGGTCCACAATTATCCATGGGACCCTGGTATATGGTTGTACATCAAGCATTGAGGACAACGCTTTCATAAGGGGGATGGAATGTAAGGTAGATAGAGAGGCAGTGGGGGGGCCCAGAGGGCCCATAGTGATAATAGTGGAGGTCATTCAATGTAAGGTGGAGTAGGTCCACTATATTATTAAATAAAGCCCACTATGGTAGTTAGATATAATAAATGTAAGAGGACTTCTTAGAAGGTTCTACTTCTAGAAGATTCCTTCTCTAGAATGTTCTTAGGTGATGGTAGCACTATATAAAGGGGTTTAAGCAATGTAATGAGACATGAAGAGAAATATTGTATTTGGATCTGAATCTCATTAGGAGGATGCCCCCTCAAAGAGGCAAGTGAACAGGAGAGGATCCCTTCCATAATAGGATCCATTATATGGTGTTACCCTACCTGAAGGGTTTGGTAATAATATAGTGTGATTTCTTCTATCTTGCTTTGTGGATCTATTATGTATTCAATATTTGTGGTTATTATATCGGTAGATCTATTCAGGTTCTTAACACATCCTCTATATCCCAAATGAGATTTTTATTTCTGCGGTGGCTGGCAAAATGGTGGAAGAATCGGGTGTTGCTATCACCACTGGAAAGCCAGAGCGCTCTACTTTTTAGTCGCCATTTGTCCTCTTCTGCCTGGAGAATGTGCACTCGGTTAGCCTCTAAAAAATGCATATTTTCTTCAGTATCAGTATTATGTCTGGTCCGTGCCTTGTGCCTGTGTAAAATGGTTAATTGTTGTTCGAGTCTCTTTAGAAAGGATGTCTCTTGTGCTTTTTTTTTCTTCAGCCAGCTGATTGTAATTTTTTTTAGATTGTGTAGTTTTCTAACTAAGGTTCCCTGTGCATCCCCAGGTAGGGAGTGGGATGAGTCGGTCCATACTGTTTTAATCATCAGGTCGAAGGCGGGCTCCAACAACCATGTTGTGTTGAACTTGAAGGGGTAGCTCCTTCCCAAATTCCCTTTTCCAAGTTGAAGGCAGATAGGGGTATGATCAGAAAGGTAGGGCAGGTCAACCTAGGCCCGAGCCCTGTATGTTGGATTAAGTGGTTCTTCAGATATCAGGAATCGATCAAGGTGTTTTTCAATGTCGTAGGAGCCCGATCTCCCATTACGCCAAGTGGAAAAGATTTCGGCTGGTTCCAGATCCACAAGTGCATTTTTTGTGAGAAGAGATAATATGAATGTCGCTAGTGGGTCTATCTTTTCTCTGTCGCCCCAGATCTCCTTTGAGCTAAGAATGAAGTTCAGATCTCCGGAAATAATGATGTATTTTATGGCTAGAAGACCAAGGCTGTCGAGCTTCTCCCAAAAAACTCTGCGGTCTAGGCAGGAGCCATATGTATTGAGCAGGGTCAAGGAGGTGTTGAGTTCAAAACAGGTGTCGGATAAAAGGATTTCACCTGGACTAAGCATCGGAGTGAAATCAAAATGTGATGGATCCTAGGCCACCAGGAGTCTGCTTGAGTTTCCAATAGAGTTAGCCGCGCAGACCATCCAGTCAGGTCTAAGGGTGGAAAGGAAACTTCTTGCATCTTCAGCTTTCACCATCGTTTCTTGTAGAAGAAGAACCGTCAGTCTGATTTTGTCTAGGAGACGTCTCAGGGAGGCTTGTTTCAGGAGTCCTCCAACTCCTCTGATGTTGAGGGAGATAATTATCATGGTTTTTCTCGAGCTTGGTATTTTATTCCTCTAAGTGCCCGATTATTTTGTTCAGTAGTTTGAGAGGTTGTTCTTGATTCCTCAACGATTTCCTTTTTCCTCGCACTACGAGTTTTGAGGGGTGAGAGTTTTGAGCCCAAACCTATGGACCAAGAGGGAGCTGTATCCGGTTGCAGTTTCACACCCGAGGTCGAAGGTGTATTTCCCGTGGAGGTTGTGGGTGGGATGAGTAGCTTGTTAAGGTACAAAGGAATTGGGAGAGAATCAAAAGGTAGAGGAGGTGCTGGTACATTGGTGAGTAGCAGTTTGTCCAAATCCCGAGCCGAAAAAGGTTGTTGTGTGTAGCCAGGGGGGGGGTGTGTTCTCTTACTAGGAGTGCAGAGTCGGCAATGTGTTGTGTAGGAGTGTGATCACTGAATGGGGAGTGGTTATGCAAGGGGGGGGAAGAGTGGGCTCGAGTAGGCCCAAGCAGCACTAGTGGCGGATTTGTGGATGCCAAAGCTTCTAACCGAGAAGGGATAGGGAGAAAAGGTGGAGTGTTTGTGGGATCAATAGCAGGATCCAGTTGCAAGGAGGATGAGGCTTGTGATTTTATCAAGAGTCTCTCCCAGGCAGAAAGAGTTCTGTAAAGCGAGGGACAAAAAAACTTTATTTTACTCACCATTGTGTCGTCTTGTAAATCAATGTCCAATGCTTGCTGTTGTGGTGGAGACTCCCCTGCAGATGTTGCTGACTGTGTGTCATAGCCATTAAAGCCTACCTCCTCTGAAAATTCAGCCTTTGGTTCAAAAGGAGGGTATTTAAAGCAGTCCCGTCTTAGGTGGCTAGTTCTGCGGCAAAACGAGCATCTGAACGGGATCCCCAGGTAGTCGAGTCTTTGGGTGAAAAGATGGCCTCTTCAGTCGATGTTCAGGACCTCCGGAAGTCCTGCATGGATATCTAGTTCGACCATGATCTTTTCCATTTTTCTATCAGATGATGCCAGAGAGGCTGTGTCCACTATTAAAAAATGGCCCAAAGAAGATCTGATGATCTCGAGGGCTTGTTGGTTCCAGAGTTGTAGAGGAAGGCCAGGTAAAAGAACCCAGAAATGTCTGTATGAAAAATACTCAGTTGATGGATTGAAGCTGAGTCTCCATCTCTTAAGCATGAGGCTTCCACTGCCAACCACCTAGAACATATCCAGTACGCGGACAGAATCCTCAGGCGACTTGAAAATAAAACCAAACCACCCGTGTTGAAGATGGAGTACCCTAGGAAGATATCCTAGAAGAGGCTTCCAGGAGTCTGCAATCCAATCGTCCAAGAGCAGGTTGCATTTGTCTTTGTAGGATAATATGCCAACTAGGGCACAGAGTGCTAGGTTGCAGGCATCCGTTATTCCAACATCCATACCCAGGACAAGTTTTGGATGAGTCTTTTTTGGTTTCTAGACCCTATGAGGCTTTTGTTTATTGGGAGGGGGTTGGCTAGAATGGAAGCTGGTCTTTTGGGGGTTCCCACTGTTCCTATTGTATGTGCAAGTCTTTTGTGGATCTAGCTCGGGTAAAGGCTTCAGTAGAGTGTCTCCCGCGATAGATGTGTGGAGAGTAGAGCTTGGCGCGGGAAACCTGGAGATTGGTGTGCACTTGTCTTTTTGGTAATGGTTGCTGATCATCTCGTCGATAGAGGCAATGATGTCCGGGTGGTCCCAGGGGTCCCCATTTAGCCTTTAGTTGCATCTATGTTCAGAGTCTCCATGTAAGAGTTTGTCGATTCCACAAGGGAAAAGGTTGTCGTTGTAGTGGGAGGAGTGACAGGGATGTCCTGATAGTTACCAGATGGTCCTGCCTGTTCCAAGAAAAAGTCGAGGTTTGTGCGGAGACAGAGAGTAAAAGGTTTGAACAACATCAAAGATATCAAACCCCCGAGCTAAATGTTTGTTGTCTGTAGTGAGGCTAGATGGAAGGAGAGTCCGATAAGAACATCAGACCCCCGGGAGATATGTCTGTTGTCTGTGGTGAGGCTAGATGACAGGAAAGCCTGACAGGTATAGGAGCGACCTTTCCAGATCCAAAATAAGGACGGGAATTTATAGGAAAACAGAGAGAAGCACTAGTTTGGGAGTGTCGGTAAGTCTTGACTGTGTGATAATAGGATCTAAATTGCCCAGGAAACTAGATGTCTAGGCCCGACCTCGCCCAATCTGGTGCCTCCATTTTCAAACCAGTCGCCTCACCCAATCTGGTGCCTCCATTTTCAAACCAGTCGCCCACCCATTTTCAAACCAGGAACCTAATAGAAAGTGAAATTTAGTATAATATAGCTATAATAAAATAAAAAATATTATTTTAGAAAAGGGAAAAATGTTATTGGTGATTATTTAGTATATTAATAAAACAATTGTGTTAATCAACGTCATTTTATGATATCATTATATTAAATTTGAAATGTGAAATGTTTTATTTGGAAATGTGTTTTTTATAACTTAATATGATGGAGATGTTTAATTCTAGATCACCATAAAATATATTAGTAATAAAAAATATTTCAAATTCTCT
>ML808004.1:96570-116206 GCA_009831015.1 Picea engelmannii
TAGGGTGTTTTCGTCTTAGGATTTCGTATAATGTGTGGCAGTTAAATTGGGATTTTGGTGCATTGGATTATCTTTCTTGATTGAAGGTTTAGCTTTGTTTATTGTTGCTCCATAGTTACCCTCGTGATTGTCTCCATGTGGCAGCATGATTCCTTCTGATTGGATTCATTACGTGCATCGGTCGATACGTTTGTATGATAACCTGGCTTGGGGTCATGTGCTTACCCTTCCCATTGATGATGATGTGATGATTGATTTTGATGTTTTGTAATGTGTGCTGTAATGATTGAATGTGATTTTGTGCCTCACTCACTGTGAAGGTTCTATTTACCAGTGTCTCTTGATGTTGGTTGTGTTGGGATTGATTGATGTTGCCCTTTTCTTAGTAGGTGTGATCTTGCTTGTGTTGGGTGGGATGTAGACACCTCCTTGTTCCTCAGAACAATCACCATCCTTGAGACCTTAAATGGTCAAAATCGATGGGAACCTGGGCTTGAGCATTGCTTATGTGTCTTGGAGGTCCTAACCATTGCAGGGTAGGATGGGCTGGTAGTCGTTTTTATTTTTCATCTGATTAAATATCGTATGTTGCTTCCTGTTGCCTGATGTGCTAGTATGCTAGGTCATAATGTTGTCTATTGCCTGGATTGTGTGTGTTGCGTTCTTCATTGAGTTGCATTGATTGATTGTTGTTGTGTTACTTCCCTGCTTTGAAAAAAAAAAAATTGCACTTGTTATGCGTCGTATGTTGTCGTAACGACGGGGGTATTTACATATGGTATCAGAGTAAGTTTGACCCGTGACTTGAGATCACTACGACTTCCTTGATTAGATATTTGATTATAATGTCACTAATTAGATTGATGTGTATTCATGCAGGTAATCATGGTTAGAGAACATTGTAGAGGCAGACGATGGGGTGCTAGGGGAGGAGGCGTGTCGCCCCCAGTATCATCCACACCCGAGGGGTCTAACCCCCAGAGAGACAAACAGGTTACCGAGAAGTAACAGATAGTTATGGGTAATGTGGTTGGGTTGATGAGGTCCTTCAAGAGGATGTCTGAGGCACTGATCAACCGTCTAGATACAGAGGAGGCTAGGGTGTTGGTATCTCCTTGGGGTCCACCGCGTGCGACGGTCGGTACTGGTAGAATTCACCCCGAACTCGAGAAGGTCAAATTTCTCGAGTTCTTGGTGCCTCAGACAACTGATCCAGATTCTTTTCAGCACAATATGAGAGCGGAGATATAATAAAGAAATGCAGAGAGATATCACATATATTCAGTAATATAACAAAAATGTATCAGAGATGCAACCAGAAACACATATATATAGTAATACATGATTTCTATTAATGAAAGAAATGTACAAGGACTGTAAAAATACAGAGTGAAAGACTCGCTAGAATGGTGGCAGCTTATCTCTGAGAAGAGATGTGACGGCTACTCGCATTCACAAGAAGATGATTACAGTGAGTCTCTGAAGGCATTTTTTATAATAAGAATGAATATCGAAAACCCTAGACATCCAAAAACCTAACCCTAGGAGATGAAGCGCCAAAAGTCATGTGGGCCCCGTTTGGGTAAGTTGGTGCATCAACTTCCCGGGGTCGTAACTTTTGCATACGATCTCTGTTTTAGGCGTATGATAGCTCATTGGAAAGGTATCATCGAGGAGATTCATTTTGGGGGATAAATCATGCCTTCAACTATCATTGGGAACCTGTATCTAAAAAAAACTTCATTTAGGCCCTCAAAATGGCCCCAGAAGTTAAAACCTGCTAAAAATAGTAAATTGCCAAAATTGCCAGATAACTGTTTTGAGCCATTTGGAAAATGTGGGTGGCCACCGATATCCACCTAGATCAATCCTCCCTCCTTAAGAAGCAATGGTCTCTATTGCGTTGATTTCTCGGGGGAGAGGGAAAAGTGTTTGCTGAATCTGCATCTTGGTGAGCTGCTTGCCTTGCTGGAAACATCGCACTGCTTAGTTTGTGGAAGTTTGTCACGAGCTTGTTGAGGCTGAGGCTATTCAAAAAGTCAGGCTACATGAGAGGATGGTGTGCAAAAGGAATCTTTTTTCTTTGCTGCAACCTTGTCGACCTGCTTCTATTGGATAGAAGGTGCTTCGGGCGAGGTTGTAGTGGTTCCAATGTCCTTTTGCTCCCCTTTTGAACAGATTGTGAAGAAGCTGAATTTTGTAGTATGAGATACTACCTTGCGGAATTTTTTTCGTGGAACAGTATTCAGAACTACCTCTGGTATTCTATAGAGATGACCCCCCAAAGTAACAATGACACTGCGGGGTCGAGACTAATAAACAACATGGTGCTTCCACATATATGGTTGGCCCAAGAGAACATCACAGACATCCAGTGGGGAAACATCACATAATACCTCATCCTTGAAGGGATGGATACTGTATGACAATCGACACTGCTGGTTGACACGAAGATCTCATCCTTGGCGAAGCCACCCGATGTTGTATGGTTACGGGTGTGGTGTTGTCGACAATCCAAACTATTTGACGACCTCTGCTAAGATGAGGTTCTTATGGATTCCGCTATCAACAATAAAATGTAGCGGGGTCCCCTTCACCCACATCTGTGAATGAAAAAGGTGCTCCCCCTCTTCAGGATCTGTTGGTTCTTCCGGTTGAATTCCTGCGGTCGCGACAATAACAGTGGGGTCCACATCAATGATCTATCCTTTACCATTATTTTCAAAGTCAAATTCTGAATTAGGGTTCGACTCTTTGTCTTTGATCTCGTCCACCAATAAATGTTTTGAGCGACATTCATCGGTGTTGTGCCAGGGGCTTTTGTGGAAGTTGCACCATTTTCCGGTGTCCTTCTTTATCTTCCCGTGACCCTTCTTTTCCTATGTCTTAGGATGGTTTTGAGGAGACTGCTTGTTAGGGCCGTCTTTGTCATACTTCGGTTGTTGCGGATTTGCAAACCCGAAATCCCATTTGTTCTGGTGCTTAAATTTCTGCTCAATTTTGACAGCATATCGATAAGCAACACTGAGTGATGAGATGTCCAGAAAATCCATTTCAGTTTGGATGTATCTCTGTAGATCCCCACGATATTTCAAAACCAAATGTCGCTCGGAGTATTTGATACCCATCTTGGTGTGCAAGGTACGGAAGGTATTGGTGAACTTCGGAACTTCTTGGCCCCTCTCTTGTCACAGTGTGGTCCATCTCATGTACTGGTCCTCATAGTTACCAATAGGATAATACTAGTCTTTTATCGCATCCACAAAAAAATTCAAAGTGGGATCAACCCCATATATTCCAGACTCCTCTGTGGAACTTTTTTCCCAGTAATTTTCCCACCAATGTTTGACATGAGGGAGTGCTTTAAGGAGTGCAAAGGTGATCTTTTCTTTGTCGGAAAAATTGTGAACTGAGAAATAACCTTCTAGCAGAGTTAACCATTTTTTTAGGGCTTCTGCATCTATCTTTCCTTCAAATACAGGAATGCCAAAATTAAATTGTACCTTGAAAGGCGAGGTTCATCCAAAGTGGCCGCTTGATGAAGATGCACCTGCTGTTATTGACAGGCGTTGAAGGATGTGGGCAAAACTCTCCATCATTTCATCCCTTTGTTGTGTGAGAGCTTGCTCAAGCAACAGATTGATAGGATTGTCTACTCCGTCATTCTTATTTTCTTATGCCATTGAGGTTTTCTTGTGTGTGCGAGAGTGATTGTATTCAAGAGAGACAAGCTCAAGACCCAAATTTCTATACTCGTACCTCATCGGGGACATGCACTGGAAAAATGATCAAGAGTAGCCTGCTTTGATACCACTGATCCAGATTATTTTCGGCAGGTAATGAGAGCAGAGATATAATAAAGAAATGCAGAGAGATATTGCATATATTCAGTAATATAACAAAAATGTATCATATATGAAACCATAAACACATATATATAGTAATACATGATTTCTATTAATGAAAGAAATGTACAGGGACTATAAAAATACAGAGTGAAAGACTCGCTAGAATGGTGGCAGCTTATCTCTGAGAAGAGATGTGACAACTACTTGCATTAACAAGAAGATGATTACAATGAGGCTCTAAAGGCCTTTTTTACAACAAGAAGGAATGCCGAAAACCCTAGACATCCAAAAACATAACCCTAGGATATGAAGCACCAAAAATCATGTGGGCCCCGTTTGGGTAAGTTGCTGCATCAACTTCCCGGGGTCGTAACTTTTGCATACGATCTCCGTTTTAGGCGTATGATAGCTCGTTGGAAAGGTATCGTCAAGGAGATTCATTTTGGGGGATAAATAATTCCTTTGGATATCATTGAGAACCTTGATCTAGAATTTTTTTTATTTAGGCCCTCAAAATGGCCCCGGAAGTTAAAACCTGCTAAAAATAGTAAATTGCCAAAATTGCCAGATAATTGTTTTGAGCCATTCAGAAAAGGTGGGTGGCCACCGATATCCACTTGGATCAATACTCCCTCCTTAGGAAGAAATGTTCTCCATTGCGTTGATTTCCCGAGGGAGAGGGAAAAGCATTTGTTGAATCTGCATCTTGGTGAGCTGCTTGCCTTGCTCGAGACGTCGTGCTGCTCAGCTTGTGGAAGTCTGTCATGAGCCTGTTGAGGCTGAGTCTGTTCAACAAGTTGGGCTACATGAGAGGATGGTGTGCATAAGGAATCTTTGTTCTTTTCTGCAACCTTTTCGAGTTGCTTCTATTGGATAAAAGGTGCTTGGGGCGAGGTTGTAGTGGTTCCAATGTCCTTCTGTTTCCCTTTTGAACAGATTGTGAAGAAGAAGATTTTTTTTAGTATGAGATACTACCTTGCGGCACTTTTTTGGTGGAAGAATAGTCAGAACTACCTCTGGTATTCTATAGATATGACCCCACAAAGTAGCAATGACACTGTGGGGTCGAGACTCATAAACAACATGGCACTTCAACATATATGGTTGGTCCAAGAGAACATCACATACATCCAGTGGGGAAACATCACATAATACCTCATCCTTGAAGGGTTGGATACTGTATGACAATCGACACTGTTGGCTGACACGAAGATCTCTTCCTTGGCGAAGCCACCCGATGTTGTATGGTTGTGGGTGTGGTGTTGTCGACAATCCCAACTGTTTGACGACCTCTGTAGAGATGAGGTCCTTATAGCTTCCGCTATCAACAATAAAATGTAGCGGGGTCCCATTCACCCACATCTGTGAATGAAAAAGGAACCCCCCCTCTTCAGGATCTGTTGGTTCTTCTGGTTGAATTCCTGCGGTCGCGACAATAGAAGTGGGGTCCGCGTCAATGATCTGTCCTTTACCATTATTTTCAAAGTCAAATTCTGAATCAGGGTTTGGATCTTTGTCTTTGATCTCGTCCAACAATGACTATTTTGAGGGACATTCATCGGTGTTGTGCCAGGGGATTTTGTGGAACTCGCACCATTTTTCGGTGTCCTTATTTGTTTTCCCTTGACCCTTCTTTTCCTGTGTCTTGGGCCGGTTTTCAGTAGACTATTTTTTAGAGCCGTCTTTGTCATACTTCGATTGTTGCAGATTTGCAGAACTGCACTCCCATTTGTTCTGGTGCTAAAATTTCTACTCGATTTTGACAGCATATCGATAAGCATCACCGACTGATGAGATGTCCATAAAATCATTTCAGTTTGGATGTATCTGTGTAGAGCCCCATGATATTTCAGAACCAAATGTCACTCGGAGTCTTTGATACCCAGCTTGGTGCACAAGGTATGAAAGGTATTGATGAAATCTGGAACTGCTTGGCCCCTCTCTTGCCATAGTGTGGTCCATCTCATGTACTGGTCCTCATAGTTTCCAACAGGGTAATACTGGTCTTTTACCGCATCCACAAAAAAATCCCAAGTGGGATCGACCCCATATATTCCAGACTCCTCAAGAGAGACAAGATCGAGACCCAACTTGCTATGCTCGGACCTCGTCAGGGACATGCACTAGAAAAATGATCAAGAGTATCCTGCTATGATACCACTGATCCAGATTATTTTTGGCATGAAATGAGAGTGGAGATATAATAAATAAATGCAGAGAGATATCGCATATATTCAATAATATAACAAAAATGTATCAGAGATGCAACCATAAACACATATATACAGTAATACACAATTTCTATTAATGAAAGAAATGTACAGGTACTGTAAAAATACAAAGTGAAAGACTCGCTAGAATGGTGGCAGCTTATCTCTGAGAAGAGATGTGATGGCTACTCGCATTCGCAAGAAGATTATTACAATGAGGCTCTGAAGGCATTTTTTACAATAAGAAGGAATTCTGAAAACCCTAGACATCCAAAAACTTAACCCTAGGAGACAAAGTGCCAAAAGTCACGTGGGCCCTGTTTGGGTAAGTTGGTGCATCAACTTCCTGGGGTCGTGACGTAGAGGCGCACCAACCACGGGCACGTCTTCTCTCACAGGATCTTCTTCTTCTCATCCCGAAGAACTCCAAGGTTCTTCTATTTCCCTATCGGGAAATCTTCTCCCACAGTTCTCTCGTGCGATCCCCCCTCCCTTGATTTATCGGGGAATCAGAACTCGTGACTTTGTGAGTTAAAAGGTTGAACACTGGGTTCTCGGATCCCCGAGACCCGATGGTCAGTCAACTCACTAACTTTTCTCTGAGGGATTTCGCTACTCGCGACCTCGCAAGTTGAGCCATCGAGCTTTTACCCTCCTATTCCGTGAATCCCTGAGATGCGAGAATTCAATGGAATGTCGAAATCTATTTCTGGAAGCACGTGTCCACCCGTCGACCATGCGGTCCCACCTTATGCTCTGCCACGCTTCCACACGAATCTCGTCTCCTCGACACTTTGCGACTCGCGAATCCTAATGCCAATATTTTGGGACTCCTCACACCGAGATCCAGAGATGATCCCTTCATGCCATCTGTACTCCACTCGCCGCCTTCGCTATGACCCACACTACCTCCAGCTGTCGGGATATCACTTCTCGCAATCTCACGATCCTCGCGCCCAAATTATTGAGTCCTTCCTCACGAGGTCCCGATACACGATCCCTCACGCAGATCCAATGGTCCTCCTATAATCTGGATCCGATGGATGTCCTTCTCTCACTACTCGCGTCCTCACGACTTTGAGCACCCAACACTTGGGTTCCCAACCTGCGAACTCCCGAGTTTGTGAGATATTTAGATCTCCGACACCTTTCCTCTTCATATGGATGGCTACAATCCTCTCGCTCCTTCGTCGCTTCACGACCTTGTGTCTTGCGACTTTTAACACCAAATTCTTGGGCATTCACCCTGCGAACTCCCGATTTCGCGAGATCTCTCGATCTCTGACACCTGTCCTCTTCAGATGGATGGTTCACAGCCTCTCGCCACTTCGCTACTCACAAAACTGAAGAGATTCCTTTTCCAGTCTCCGATGCCCGAGTCTGCGAGATGAGAGAATCTCCTTACACGCGTCCTCCACAACGAACGGTTCTGATCCTATCGGGAAATCGCGGATCGCGATTTCAACATGCAAGTGTTTCATGACTCCTGAACCCTGATGACCTTGATATCCCGATGACTCCTCCGGGACTCCTCGTCTGCGTACTAGGACTTAAAACCTGCACAACTTTCTCGAGATCTAATGGTGACGGGATTTTGCAATTTTCCTCTGCGAATCCTAACCGTAGATTCCGTTCTGCCTTCTTAATATCTTCTTGGTACGGAAATCTTATGTGCAGCCTTTTGATAATTTCTAAGGCCTTGCTCCTCCTGAGATTTTCCACTCTGACTCTTTCAGAGGGACTTGCATGCACTCCTTGCACTTAACAGTCAACAACTTTCCAAGTGTTGAATCCTTCCGACTCTGCGCAGTTCCTGCAGTAGCAGTCTTCGATCTCTTTTGCTCATATTTACAACCAAGACTTCCTCTTCAGACTGCGCACTCCTTGCACGGCTTTAGCAACTAGCTTTCACTTTTGAGAGCTTTGAGAACAAGATTTTAACTCCTTGAGCCTTCTGTCAACACACTCCTTGCATACGACTCCAACTGCACTCTTTGCAGGAATCCTTGCTCAAAAGGAGAAACAATCATAACTCACTTCACCTCCTCTCATACTTTGTCTTAACACATGAAATCATACACACAGTATAACAACAATGCCTAACAGGAAGAAATTTTCATACACAGAGCATTCAACACACGTACACAGAGAATAACAGAACAACCATGAATTTGAATCAACTTCTTCTATTAATTTCAAATCTATGCATGGGTGTTCTTCTACAGCTCACTGTTATTCTCCTATGCTCTAGATTCTTCTAACTCGTGTTAATTTTTACAATGATACAAATGAGGGTGTCTATATTCGGTTTTCCCTCTTCCTTCTAGAACTATCTAATCTAAGAATTCAATTCTATCTACTTGCAACTACTACTATAAATGCCTGTGTCTATCTCAGACGAGAACGTATGGATCGAGGTCTGATTACAGTTTTTCCAAGGCGCCAAACTAAATGATCTCATTTATGTTCAGCACATCAACTTCAAGGGAAAATTTAAAAATTCAAAACTTGCGTTGGATGTCTTCCAGCTGTCTTTTGCTTCCACGTTGGTTTTGCTTGTTCTGAGGGATGATCCTGCATCATACTCCCTCGCTTGAAAATTTGCATGGGCTCCTGTCCATGAGCTCTGAACGGTATGTCCATGCTTCTGAATTTCTACTTCAGTCTCCCAATTGGCATCTTCAACTGGATGACCCTTCCACTTGACCAAATATTCAAAATATTCTTTCCTCTTGGTTTTCTTACCCACTCATTTGTTCAGTATCTGCTCCAACTGTGGATTCTCTGCAATTGGCATCTTCTTCTGCCACTGGACCCCTGGTTGGTCATCACTTTCTACTCCTGCTTCATCAACTTGATATGGATATAAATCCAAAACATTAAATATCGGAGATATTCCAATGCCTTCTGGTAACTCGATCTCATAATCATTCTCTCCCATCTTCTTCAAGACCTTGCATGGTCCAATTTTCGTCATCTTCAGCTTGTTGTATGTTCCTCTCGGGAACCTTTCCTTCCTCAAATGTGCCAGAACCATATCACCAACTTCAAACTAATGTTGTCTTCTATGCTGATCTGCTCTGTGCTTGTACTCCTGACTTGATTTCAATAATCGCTCCTTCACCTGGCTGTGAAGTTCCTTCATCACTTCAGCGAATTATCTTGCACTAGCACTGCTAGTGCCAGTCTAGTCTGAATCCCTTAGTTCCAAAACTCCTCTTGGATGCCTTCCATATACAATATAAAATGGACTTCTTCCTGTGCTCCTGTTCACTGAGTCATTGTAAGCAAACTCTGCTTGCAGTAATATTCTATCCCAACTGCTATGGTGCTCCGTCACCAAGCTTCTCAGGAAGTCTCCTAGACTTCTGTTCACCGCTTCCGTTTTTCCATCCATCTGAGGATGATAAGATGAACTAAACGCCAAGTTAGTTCCCATCTTCTTCCACAATGTTCTCCAGAATTTCCCTATGAATTTTGTGTCTCTGTCCGAAACTATGCTTTCCGACAATCCATGAAGTCGAACGATCTCTTTGAAAAACAAATTTGCGATGTGAGTCGCATCACTGGTCTTCTGGCATGGGATAAAATGTGCCATCTTGGAAAACCTATCCACTACCACAAAGATGGAATCAACCCCTCTTTGGGTCCTTGGAAATCCCAATACGAAATCCATGCTAATTTCATCCCACAGCTTGTCTGGTATGGGCAATGGCTGATAAAATCCTGCATTTTGCTTTCTTCCTTTTGAATGCTAGCAAATTCTACACCTGTCTACAAACCTCTTGACCTCTGACCGCATCCCTGGCGAAAAGTATGACTTGCTCAGATTTGAAAATGTCTTATCATGACCGAAGTGTCCGGCCAATCCTCCACTGTGCTTCTCTTTCAACAAGTTCTCCCTCATGGAGCAATTTGGAATACACAGTTGATTGCCTTTGAATATCAATCCATCCTCGATCACATACTCTATCCACTGGCTTCTGTTTCTGAGAACTGGATTCTCAACTGCTTCATAAGCCTCCTTAAAGTCTGAATCATCTGCATACATGTCCGTCATGTCATCAAAGTCTAACGTCCTGACTTTGAACTCCTGCAACAAAAAACACTTCCTGCTCAAGGCATCAACAACTTTGTTAGCAGTACCAGAAATATGTTTTATCACAAACGTGAAATTCTGCATGTATTCAACCCACTTAACATGCCTCTGATTCAACTTTTCCTATTGAGTCACGAATTGTAATGCATGGTTATCACTATATAAAACAAACTCCTTCGGAATCAAATAGTGTCTCCATTTTTTCAATGCCTGTATGATGGCATAGAATTCTTTATCATATGTGGAGTATTTTTCCTTTGCCTCATTCAGCTTCTCGCTGCAATATGCAATCGGCCTGTCTTCCTGGCTCAAGTCTGCTCCAATTGCAAACCCGCTTGCATCACATTTCACCTGAAATGTCTTCTGAAAATCCGGCAACACCAGAATTGGTTGCTATGTAATATTTTGTTTCAATAATTTGAAACCTTTCTCAGCCTCTGCTGTCCAGTGAAAAGATTTGTCTTTTCTTCACTGTATCCATCATTGTTGCACTAATCCTACTGAAATTTCTAATGAATTTTCGGTAGAAACTAGCCAGTCCATGAAAACTTCTCACCTCAAATACGCTCCTCGGTGATGGCCAATTCTTGATCACCTCCACCTTATCTGGATCCATCCTTAATGCATTTGCAGATATAACAAATCCCAAATAAATGAGTTATGTCTTCATGAATGAGGACTTATTCATGTTTATCAACAATTTCTCCTGCTGTAACCTCTTCATCACAATAGCCAAATGCTTCAAATGTTCAGCCTTTGTCTTGCTGAAAACCAATATGTCATCCAGATACACGATGACGAATTTCCCAATGAACTCCTTCAAGACTTCATTCATCAACCTCATAAAGGTACTTGGTGCATTTGTCAAGCCAAATGGCATGACAAGCCATTCATACAAACCTTCGTTTGTCTTGAATGATGTTTTCCATTCGTCACCTTCTCTCATACGAATCTGATGATACCCACTCTTCAAATCTATCTTTGAAATTTTTTTTGCCCCACTTAAGCAATCCATCAAATCATCCATTCTTGGCAATGGGAATCTATACCTGATAGTTATCTTGTTTATTGCCCTTGAATCAGTGCACATCCTCCAGCCTCCGTCTTTATTCGGATTGAGTACTATTGGAACAACACATGGGCTCAAGCTTTCCCTGACCAAGCCTTTGTCCAACAACTCCTGGACCTGTCTTTTAACCTCTTCATTCTCCTGTGGTGTCAATCTGTACGTGGCTTTGTTTGGTAAACTAGCTCCTGGTCCGAGGTCTATATGGTGAATCATGCTCCTCATTGGTGGAAATGAATGAGGTAACTCGTCCACTACAATATCAGTGAACTCTTCCAGCAGTTCCCGAACTTCTTCTGGAAAATCATCCACCCTTGTACTAGTTAGAACAATTCTCGATTTTCTGACCACAAAGAATTGTGGATCCTCCTTCTTTTTAACTTTTGTAAGAAGTTTCTTCCCACTCATGAGAAGTACTCTGTTGCTTACTTCCAGCTTCACTTCTTTATCTTCAATTGGACACAACATATGAGTCCTCCCATTCTTCTCCAGGGTATATATATTCTTCCTCCCATCATGAATTACCCTTCTATCATATTGCCATGGTCTACCTAGCAATAAATGACAGACATCCATAGGAATAACATCACATAAAATCTTATCATTATATCTTACTATCTTGATGTCAACCAAGCACTGTTTGTGACATTTACCTGATGTCCTTTCTGTAGCCATGAAACTTTGTATGGGCTTGGGTGATCAGTTGGCTCCATCTCTAGCTTTTCTACCATCTCTGTTGAAACGAGATTATCTGTGCTTCCACTATCCACAATGACCTTGCACACTCTATCCTTGGTATTGCACGCAGTCCTAAAAAGACTGTTCCTCTGTGATGGATTCTCCATCTCCTTTTCTGGCGTCAAAAGGACTTTTCACATCCCAACGATCTTCCGCCTTCAGCGTATTCTGCCTCATTACCTCGCCTCTGTGCCTCGGCGATGTGAGTTTCTCCAGTTTCTTTCCTTTTCTCTAGACATTCGAATGACTTGTGCCCATTTTTCCCATATGTGAAGCATGTGATGACTCCACCTCTTCCTCTTCCTCTACCTCTGGTACGAGGAAATCTATCATTATCAACATATCCTCCTCTTTGTTCGGTTTGTTGTTCTCGATGCTCCACATATGGCCTTCTCTGTGAGGTTCCATCTCTTTCAACCCTTCCCTGAGGTTTCTTCCATTCGTCCTTGGGCTTCTGGTATTTATCTTGGGCCACTGCTTTGCCTTTGGGCTGACTTCTGTCTCGGCCCCTCTAACTTTTTTTACGGCTCAACTTCTCCTCATCTTTCAGAGCCAATTGGTAAGCATCCTCCACCATTCAGATGGTTGCCAAATTTAGTTCATCCTGAATTTCATACCTCAGGCCATTCATATGCCTGGCCACCCTTTCGTTATTGCTTTCACGATGACGTGATCTGATATTCAACCTGTAGAATTCCTCAGTATACTCTTTCACTGTCATCAGCTTCTGTCGCAGGTTCTGCATCCTCCTGAATAGAGAAATTTGATAGTCCCTGGGTATGAATTTTGCCTTCAT
Organism: Picea engelmannii; assembly: GCA_009831015.1. Lineage (NCBI taxonomy): Eukaryota > Viridiplantae > Streptophyta > Pinopsida > Pinales > Pinaceae > Picea > Picea engelmannii. The sequence goes on from ML808004.1 coordinate 109,328, forward strand.
CTTTGCAATCATCATGTCCCAGCTCTTAATATTCTGCTTGCCTTGGCAATGCCTATCAGCTTGCAGTTCATCCCACCATAAGGCTACATGTCCCTTTAATCTCGTGTCAACATGTTTGACCTTCTTGCCATCTTCGATATCTTCATAATCGAATTAAGTGTCAAGAGCTCTAATCTAGTCTAGCAGCTCTTCTGCATCCAGACTCGCTTCATAAGATGGAATGTCCATCTTTGTTTTCGAACTCATCCGAGCGATAGCCTTAATTAAACGCTCATTGCCTGCATCTTCTGTTGGGATTTCTTCTTCTTCATGTCCAGCATCACCTTCATCCTTGGATTCACTGATATCTCCTGCATCAACATTTCACCTTCGTGATGTCTCCATGTCCTCCATTCTACCACGAAGATTACACACTTCCCTCTCCATGTCTAGGTTTTGTACTGGCCTACCTCTTTCTCTGGACGATTCCCTTTCCTCTTCCGGATCGGGTGATCCTCTACCTCTTCTCCTTGGTGGCATGGTGAATTCCTCCTATCCTCTGCTATAGAAAGAAAAGAAGTTTTTCTAGGCTCTGATACCACTTGACGTAGAGGTGCGCCAACCATGGGCACGTCCGCTCTCACAGGATCTTCTTCTTCTCGGCCCGAAGAACTCCAAGGTTCTTCTATTTCCCTATCGGGAAATCTGCTCCCACAGTTCTCTCGTGCGATCCCCCCTCCCTTGATTTATCGGGGAATCAAAACTCGTGACTTCATGAGTTCAAAGGTTGAACACTGGGTTCTTGGATCCCCGAGACCCGATGGTCAGTCAACTCGCTGACTTTTCTCTGAGGGATTTCACTACTTGTGACCTCGCAAGTTGAGCCGTCGAGCTTTTACCCTCCTATTCCATGAATCCCTGAGATGAGAGAATTCAACGGAATGTCGACTTCTATCTCTGGCAGCACGTGTCCACCCGTCGACCACGTGGTCTCACCTTATGCTCTGCCACGCGTCCACACGAATCTCGGCTCCTCAGCACTTCACGACTCGTGAATCCTAACGCCAATATTTCGGGACTCCTCGCAGTGAGATCCCGAGATGATCCCTTTGTGCCACCTGTACTCCACTCGTCGTCTTTGCTATGACCCACACTACCTCCAGCTGTCGGGATATCGCTTCTCGCAATCTCGCAATCCCCGTGCCAAAATTATTGAGTCCTTCCTCATGAGGTCCCGATACACGATCCCTCGCGCAGATCCAATGATCCTCCTATAATCTGGATCCGACAGCTGTCCTTCTCTTGCTACTCATGTCCTCGTGACTTTGAGCACCCAACACTTGGGTTCCCAACCTATGAACTCCCGATTTCACGAGATCTTTCGATCTTCGACACCTGTCCTCTTCAGATGGATGGCTACAATCCTCTCGCTCCTTCGCCGCTTAGCGACCTCGTGTCTCGTGACTTTTAACACCAAATACTTGGGTGTTAACCCTGCGAACTCCCAAGTTCGTGAGATCTCTCGATCTCTGACACCTGTCCTCTTCAGATGGACGATTCACAGCCTCTCTCCGCTTTTCTACTCGCAAAACTGAAGGGCTTCCTTTTCGAGTCTCCGATGCCCGAGTCTACGAGATGAGAGAATCTCCTTACACGCGTCCTCCACAATGAATGGTTATGATCCTATCAGGAAAGCGCGGATTGCGATTTCAACATACAAGTGTTTCATGAATCCTGAACCCCGATGAACTTGATATCCCGATGACTCCTCCGAGACTCGTCATCTGCGTACTAGGACTTAAAACCTGTGAAACTTTCCCGAGATCTAATGGTTGACGGGATTTCACAATTTTCCTCTGCGAATCCTGACCATCGATTCCGTTCTGCCTTCTTAAGAGCTTCTTGGCACGAAAATCTTCTGTGAAGCCTTTTGATAATTTCTAAGGCCTTGCTCCTCCTGAGCTTTTCCACTCTGACTCTTTCATAGGGACTTGCATGCACTCTTTGCGCTCAACATTCAACAACTTTCCAAGTGTTGAATCCTTCCGACTCTGCGCACTTCGTGCAGCAGCAGTCTTAGATCTCTTTTTCTCAGATTTACAACTGAGACTTCCTCTTCAGCCTGCACACTCCTTGCACAGCTTTAGAAACCCGCTTTCAATTCTGAGAGATTTGAGAACAAGAGTTTAACTCCCTGAGCCTTCATTCAACGCACTCCTTGCGGACGAATCCAACGGCACTCTTTGCAGGAATCCTTGCTCAAAAGGACAAACAATCGTAACTCACTTCACCTCCTCTCAGACTTTGTCTTAACACATGAAATCATATGCATATTATAACAACAATGCCTAACAGGAAGAAATGTTCACACACAGAGCATCAACACACATACACAAAGAATAACACAACAACCATGAATCTAAATCAACTTCTTCTATTAATTTCAAATCTATACATGGGTGTTCTTCTACAGCTCACTGTTATTCTCCTATGCTCTAGATTCTTCTAACACCTATTAATTGTTACAATGATACAAATGAGGGTGTCTATATTCAGTTTTCCCTCTTCCTTCTAGAACTATCTAATCTAAGAATTCAATTCTATCTACCTGCAACTACTACTATAAATGCCTCTGTCTATCTCAGACGAGAGCATATGGCTCGAGGTCTGATTACAGTTTTTCCAAGGCGCTAAACTAAATGATCTCATTTATGTTCAGCACATCAACTTCAAGGGAAAATTTAAAAATTCAAAACTTGCACTGGACGTCTTCCAACTGTCTTCTGCTTCCACGTTGGTTTTGCTTGTCGTGAGAGATGCTCCTGCATCAGGTCGTAACTTTTGCATACGATCTCCGTTTTAGGTGTATGATAGCTCGTTGGAAAGGTATCATCGAGGAGATTCATTTTTGGGGCTCAATCATTCCTTTGGATATCATTGAGAACCTCAATCTCAAAAAAACCTTCATTTAGGCCCTTAAAATGGCCCTAGAAGTTAAAACCTACTAAAAATAGTAAATTGCCAAAATTGCTAGATAACTGTTTTGAGCCATTTGGAAAAGGTGAGTGGCCACCGATATCCACCTGGATCAACAGTGCATCCACCAAGGCATGGTTGGAGAATATGGTTTTGTACTTTGCACTTTACGACTATACCTCCAACATGAAGGTTCACATGGTGGTCTTTCAACTAAAGGGGAGCACTCTTCTATGGTGGAAGATGCTCCTACCATAATTGAACATGGCAGTCAAAGACGTGTCATGGGAAATGTTCGAGGAATGGTTCCGAGAGAGGTATATATTTGAGGAATTCATTGAGCGTCAGCTCAACGAGTTTAATGCCTTGCGACAAGGAGGTCGTACGATGCCCGAGTACGAGGCTCGTTTCATGGATCTTCTTTGGTATGATCCCCACCTGAATACTGATAAACTTAGGGTCAACAAGTTCATGTTTGGACTTAATATCATCATTCGTGCAAAGGTTAGGATTTTGATGCCTCAAACTTGCATGATTTTGTCTAGAATGCCTTCATAGCATAGGAGGAGCTTATCAATGGGGGTCAGAGAAGGACTCCAGTGACATCAGTGGGACAGGTGTCATCTGGTATGCTGCAACATCAAACACTAGCTAGAAATTCACCAGGATTTTGAGGCACTCATATAGGATCCACATTCACTACACCACGACGATCGGTGCCTCAGCAGCGGACTCCTTACAGAGGACCACAATAGCAGCAGTAGTGTCGACCACAACAACAACAGTTTAGGCATGTTCAGCAGAACAGACCAAGGTTCTAAACTGGTGGGCCGTCAGCTTCTACTTCATATACCAGGAGTAATGGACTGAAGAAAGGGTGTTGGACATGTGGAGAGATACATTACTAGCGTGACTGCCCAGTGGAGAGGACCAGAGCCTTTGGATCAGTCGGACCCACTACCATGGGAGATTTGGGCAGGGCCCATCAGATTCATGTAGTGGTGAATAACTTCCAGGAAGAGCACCAATCAATTGTGATCGAGATGTTAGGTACCAGTGCTGACCAAACCCTTATTATTTTGACAGATCTAGGTGCTACAGAGAGTTTTTTTTTTGGTGCAGCACTAAAAATAATTAAGGTAAAGGAAGTCGAACAAGATGAGTTTATCTTTGTAGAAATGGCTTCGGGAGCCAAACAAAAGGTTGGAGGGAAGGTTACAGGCTGTAGCCTTAACCTGGGAGAGTTTTTCACAAGGGCCTACTTGTACCTCACAATATTAGGGTCTTATGACATCGTGATCAGTATGGACTGGTTGGAATTGCATGAGGCAATACTCAACTGTAAGACAAAATGGTTGAGCTTGGTCCATGATGAGGGACAAAGATGCATGATTGTGGGTCGAAACTAGGGAGTCTCCCTGAGGTTCATCTCTGCTACTGCAGCTACGGAAGAGCATGTGCAAGGGATGTAATATTTATGCAATCCTTGCATTAAATGAGAAGGGAGTAGCGGAAGGTCTAGAAAAACTTTCGGTGGTGCGAGATTTTGCAGACATCTTCCCTGAGGAGTTACCTGGGATGCCACCAGAGAGAGAATTAGAATTTACCATCGACCTAAAACTAAGTTCTAAAATGATATCAAGAATGCCTTATCAGATGTCGGCCTCGGACTTACAGGAATTGAAAATGAAACTGAAGGAGTTCCTGGACCTAGGACTTATACGTCCAAGTGTGTCTCCATGGGGTGCGCCTGTTATTTTCATATGGAAGAAGGATGGGTTGTGGAGACTCTATATTGACTACCGTCAATTGAACATGGAAGTGATCAAGAATCAGTATCCATTGCCAAGGATTGATGATATGTCTGATTAGATGAAAGGCACAATGGTGTTTTCAAATATCGACTTGAGATCAAGGTATCACTAGTTATGGATCAAGTAGGATGACATCCCTAATACCTCTTTTAAGATGAGGTTTGGACATTACGAGTTTACTATTTTACTGTTTGGACTGATGAATGCCCCAGGGGTATTTATGATTTTGATGAACGGGGTGTTTCGTGAATACTTGGACAAGTTCATCCAAGTATTCATTGACGATATTTTTATTTACTCTCGGATGATGGAGGAGCATGATGAGCACTTGTGCATGGTACTACAATGTCTACGAGAGAATCAATTGTTTGGGAAACTCTTCAAATGTTCATTTTATCAATCAAATATTCATTACTTAGGGCATGTCATATCCAACGAAGGTATCGTTGTGGATCCAGCTCAAGGCTATTATGGAATGGCCTACACCGATGAATGTCCCAGAAGTGCATATCTTCATGGGTTTAGCAGGATACTATCGACGGTTCGTCGAGGGTTTTTCGAAGATAGCAAATCCGATCACAGAATTGCAGAAGAAGGACAAGAAGTTTGTTTGTACCAAGAAATGCGCACAGGAATTTCAGAGACCCAAGGAGTTGTTGATGACAACATCGATACTAAAGGTCCCTGACATGGAAACGAGATTCTTGGTATGCACTGACGCATCCAAGGAATGCTTAGGTGGAGTCTTGATGCAAGACGATCGAGTGATCACTTACATCTCAAGAAAGTTGAGAAGGCATGAGGATAACTATGCGACACACGATTTGGAGTTGTTAGCCACTGTATATGCCTTGAGAGTTTGGAGACACTACCTGATTGGAAAAAAATTTGAACTAAAAATGGACCATTGTGGTATACAACACATCTTTACACAAATCAACTTGAACACACGACAACGACGTTGGTCAGAATTGATTAGCGAGTATGATTTCAAGATTACTTACATAAAAGGGACAGTGAACAGAGTGAATGATGCGTTGAGTTGGAGACCATGGATATTTTCGATGATGCCTCTTTAGATGAATCTACATGAAAAGATTCTGATTTTACAGTGCAACGATGACTGGTACAAAGACATCAAGGATTTTATCGGACAAAACACAATGACGGTACCAAAATTTGAGGGATTTACTGTGGACAAAAATGGATTATTGATATTTAAAAATCAAATTTACGTACCTCCCAATGACGAGTTGAGGAGTTTGATCCTAAACCAGGCTCACAAAGAAGTGTACATGGCTCACCCAGGAGTCATGAAGAAGAGGGTAGACCTTAAACCCTTATTCTTTTGGAAAGGAATGAAGGCGAACATAGTCAACTACGTGGAAAGATGTCTAGAATGTCAACAAGTGAAGGTTGAACATAGACATCCGGTAGGATTACTACAAACACGCGCTATTCCAGAATTGAAATGGGAGGTCATTTCGATGGATTTCATTGTTGGATTTCCATTGACAACAAGGAGACATGACTCAATTTTTGTGGTAGTCGACACTCTAACAAAGAGTGCTCATTTTATCCCTATCTGTACGATGTATCAGGCACCTAACATCGCTAGAGTTTTTATCAGTGAGATTGTGAGGCTGCATGGCGTTCCTAGGAGGATTATATCCAATAGAGGATCAGTGTTTATAGGACGATTTTGGACTAGTTTCCAAGATGCCTTGGGAACCCAACTTAACTTTAGTTTCGTGTATCACCCAGAGATAGACGGGAAGACTGAGTGAACGAACCAAATATTGGAGGATATGTTTCATATGTACGTGATTGACCAACATAAGCATTGGGAAGAATTCTTGGCACTGGTAGAATTTGCCTATAACAACAATTATCAAAGTACCATTAAGATGGCGCCTTTCCAGTTTATTTACGGGAGACCGTGTCAGATGCCTTTGAGTTGGGATCGACTTGAGGATAGGGTCTTGGTGGGACCTGAAGCGATCCAAGAAATGGAATACCAAATGAAAACCATAAGACAAAGGATAAAGGAAGCGCAAGATCGATAGAAAAGTTATGTTGATGCACGTCGTGTCGATCGTAGTTATGGAGT
>ML808005.1:23250-47834 GCA_009831015.1 Picea engelmannii
GAGTCCAAGTAGGATTTTCTGGAGGCTTATTTGGTGTAGAAGTTCCCTTTTTGGGTGGCATGTTGGCCAAGTATCACTTTTGAACCTTGATTTTGAGGTGGTTCTGCTAGACAATATTTCTTCTGTTGTATCTCCCATGTTTCAGCCCTTCTAGGTATGAAAATTTATTTTATGTATTTCTCTGATATTTATTCTCTGCAATGCCATAGGTCTGATCAAAATTGGATGTGCCAAGTGGAATTTATGGTAACTTCCCCACAACTTGTTGATTTTTGGCCTTTCCAGGAGATTTCACTTGTATAGTGTGCCCCACACAAAATAATTGATATAAAATTCTGAAACTCGCACCAGAGATACTACAGACTGTCCAAAATCCAATGAAACTAGTCCCATGCAATTTGGATACTCTAGGAAGAAGTTATGATTGTTTTACTTGGAACACCTTCTTGAGACTAGTCAATAGGACCAGCCAGATACCCTATCTTACACAGGGTGTATCTACAAATTTAAGATGACTCAGAAGTTAAACTTTTTACCACATATACCTTACTAATTTCTATAAATAGCCTCCAGATTTCTGGGTCTGAAACATTACATAAATGTTTTTATAGCGAAAATTCCGCAAAGACTCAGTTCAGGATGATTCAAGAAACCTATCTTGTATAGGATGTATCTTCGAAAGTATAAGGCCTCAGGAGATGAATTTTGAACCCAATGTACCTTGATCCGTCTAATAAGTATCCTCCAAGCCGTTCCTTCTGAAACATTGTAGAAAAAAAGTTATAGCAAAAATTCCAAGGTGTCTCAGATATAGCTGCGAAACCCGAAGACCTTGAGCTCTGATACCATATGTTAAGAACCAAATATCAATATAGCATAGAAAATCCTCAGAAAAAGTACTCAACGCCTTGAAAAAGAGACAATTTCAGATAATAAGCCTCTTCGAGGGGGCAACCTCCTTTTACCCCACTTAAATGTTCAAGTACAAGCTGATTCAAAATGAAAATGTCTCCTTAGTATATATAGGAGACTAGGAGGTGTAATTACAACTAATGGCCTAAAGCCGACAAAAATAAAATAACATTACTAATATAATATGCCCCAATTAAGGGTTAATGAGCCAATATTAGGGCTTAACATCCATTGGCAACATTTTTTCCTAGGAAGCCATTCTCACACAAGGGTCAAACCTGAGGTGGCATTAAGGCTGACAGAGTTACTCACCTTGCTTTGTTGGTATTAGTGTAGATATTGTGTATATTATGGGGGTCACTTGAAGCTATACCCACAATTATGAGTGGAAGCCTTTCAAGTTGATTTCAGGCTAGATACCCTACCCTTGCGCGTGGATTGGACTGTCGATTGTTTCCCCAGGAATCACTGTTGTTGTTGGTAACCTTAGTAGCCTATCTCTTTAGGGTGTTACACGAGGTGACTATGGAGGGGAAAGTCTTCACAGTACCTAGAATCAATGTTGGACAGACTCCCTCGGGCTCCTTGGAGGGTATACCCATGATTATGTGTGGGAGATTTCACCAGGGTGTAAGTTCGTTAAGCAGTTTGTCAATGTAACGTCTCCACCCGCTCTATCCTAGACCCTTCTTGTCTTGACTTCGTGATGATAGATTTCATCACCAACTAGTGACTTCAAAATAAGAAGGTTTGTTTGCTTGGTTTGATTTCTAGATTTTATTAGCGAGTGTTGTTTGTTTACATAGTTGGCCATAGATTTTTTCCGTAAAATATTTGATTCAACCAACACGAACCCTCCACGTTGTTCACATAGGATGCAAGGACTATCCATGGAAGATGCAGAGAGTTATCAACCTTTACCTAATAATCCACCAGAGGGATCTCCTCAACAGAGCGAGGTCCAGGACACTGTAACCTTACAAGAGGAAGGTTCTGCATCTTTAGAAATTTTATGAATTATTTCTGATTCTCTAGAGGCTTTCCACATACCTCCTGAATATGAGAGACGCATTCTCTGCCTGAATTCATCAAAAATTATTGTTGACACTTCTAGAATACCAACCGGACCCCATACAGGCCATGGAGCCAAGAATCCCCTTTGGACTACCAACATATTTAGAATCGTACCTCGCACGGTGTGGGACCTTTACATCTTAAGAGCAGGTCTTGATATACCTGTCGACACCCAACTACCCGAAACGTTTGTTACCTACACGATAACCTTAGACCATTTTTTTGGTACAACTAGCAACATCACTGTCATTCCAGACACACAGTCAGTTGGTCCTAGCTCGAATTTTTCTCTCCAGATGGCCCATGCTACTATGGTCCCACATGCTACGACTATTCCCACCAGAAATGTGGTGGTTAACCAATCCCATTGGTACACCACTTTTGTCTAGACCTATCCCATCACTTCCTCCTAGGTACCAAGATGTGAATCCTTCCACTTTCATCCCTACCCAAGCTCCATCCAGAGATTTTGGACTTTTTGTCCCACCTGGGTACAATGTTGCTTCCAATTTTACACCATCCTAGGTCCTCTCTGGAGGGTCTTATCCACATTTTCTAGGGGGATCCGACCCTAGTGGCTCCAATCCAATTGGCAACACCCATCTTCAATTCACTTCTAATTACCATATTCCCGTTGGAGGACAATCTCATGCCGGGGGGCAACCTCAATTTGGGGGTCAACCCCAGTCCGGGGCACCACTAAACGTTGGGGGGAAACCTCCACTTGGAGGACAACCTCAGGGTGGACTCTATAACCCACTGTATGGACTGAACACATCCAAATCACTAGCCCACCTTTGGAACATCCTTTCCCACATAAATCCACAATCATCAGGGGGGCCACAACCTCAAGTTAACTCTTTTGTTCCCCCTCACTCGGGCCAGCCATATCCGGGTTCTTTGAATCCTACTTGGGGTCCACATGTTCAATCTAGTGTCCCTTTTCAAGGGAACATTTCCAACCAACCCAACCCTATGGGCTACATGACTCCACATCCACGTCCGAATCTGTCAGGAACTTCGACTTACATGCAGAACGCTTACGGGCCTACTGGTATACTGACTGGACTTCCTCCCCAAAGTCACCAGTACCCTCAAGTGATCGACAATTTCCCTTTTTAGCCACTTTGGATTTACCTGACTTGTCTAGAATCTTGAATGATCCTATCTTACATTGTCCCCATTGGCCCGTTATACCATCCAAACTACCATCCGAGATTCCCAAATTTGGCGGTAAACCAGGAGAAGACCTAAACAACCATGTTATAACTTTTCACCTTTGGTGCTCGTCCAACTCTTTGATGGACGACTCCATTCGGTTACGACTCTTCCAATGAAATATCATGGGTTTGGCCGCAAAGTGGTACACAAAATTATCGTGAGGCTTGTTTAACGACTTCAACACCCTTGCCATGGATTTTCTCACACATTACCAATTGCCCATCTGCTATGAGACAGGAACCGATATTTTGAGTTCCTTTAAGCAATCTTCGGCCACTCATATTTATGATCACATACATGAGTGGAGACGAAGATGATGTTTGATCAAAATTGACCTTCCTGATCAATTATTGGCTGAATGGTTCACCAAATCATTCGTCAATAAAATCTCCCATGAAATTTCCATGGGTGGAGTTGTCACTGAAGAGCAGACAATTAGTTGCGCTCAGTACAAACACTCTTTATGACTTACTCCCTAATGCTCCTCACCCTTCTACCACCGCTACCTCAACAAACCCAACAACTTATCATGTTGTTGATGGTGTGATTGGCACTTTCCACGCTAACGCTAAATCCACGTTGGCCACTCACACCAATCCCAAATCTCCTGCTTCTAATGTTCAAAGTGATCTGACTCCTACTCCTTCCACCAAAAAAACTTCTGAGGTTAACTTCGTTCAATCCACCCCTACTGGAAAAAATAAATCTAAAAAAGGAAAGGGTAAGAATAAGAAGGATAGAAATAATAATCCACAATCTGATAAACCCAAGACACATTCTGTTGATGATAAGGATAAGCGTAAACCTCGATATCCTTGCCTTATCTATGGTGATGATAACTATATGAAAGATTATCCAAGACACGCTGAGGTCACTAAGTTCCTTCAAGGGATCGGAAATCCTCCCACAGCTGCCATTTTGTCACAACCTTTCCCTTCTCAATAGCAGGCCCAATTGGTCATTCGTGACCAACCCTCTCCTTCCACCACTTCATATGTCCTTATGTGTACTGGTAATTCTACCAAGAAAGACGCTGCCATCACCACTCGAGACAAATATTATTCTCCTTCAAAGGAAAAAGTTGATGATTTACCACCTTCGTTGGTTCAACTACCTCCTTCAACTTCACCTCCCAATGGTCCTCTTCATCTCGAATGATCAGGTCCCGATAGAGTTCTCCGCCCTCCTCCAAAGGGCGTTGTTTGGAAGTCTGCCTTCAATCCTCATGCAGATGTTGCTCAAAACTACAACATTGTATAATATCTTGCGCAAGCACCCTCTGCGATGTCAGCTCTCGAAGTCCTTCAAATTTTTCCTGCTCAATGAAAGGCATTGTTAAAGGCCATTGGTGGAATTGATCCCACAGATACAAATTTGATAATATTTGACCTAGAAGATCACATTCCAAGGCTACCTCCTCAGTTAGCGTTTTAGATTCAAGTTGTTGTCGAGAACAAGAATATCTGTAGAACCGTTATTGACGAGGGTGCCTCGACGTGTGTTATGTCTGTTGCTTGTTCGAAAGCCATTGTCTCTCCTCCCCTCACTGAATCACACAATACACTTAAGTCTTTCAATGGTTCTGGTTTTAAACACTATGGTGTTCTTCCCTCATTGTCTATTACGTTGGAAAGAAAATTGGTCAATGTCAAGGTCAAGGTCTTTGATGTGCCTCTTGATTATAACCTCTTACTTGACCGTAGCTAGATTGATTCCATGCGTGCAGTTGTGTCCACACTTTTCCATGTGTTACATTTCCCACACCAAGGAAAATTCGTTACTGTTGACCACATGTCCTTTTTAAACTCATATTCCCGTACTAGAAACATACCATTTATATCGAAGACACCTCCTGGGTACAAGAATGTCGGTGTGGGTCTCCTTAAAGATTCCACTTTAATGGGTACCTTCCCCATACCACCACCCGATGTTCCACCTCCCTTTTTCACCTCAATCAACATGATTTCCACCTCTGTCCACGAAACCCCTGCATCTCATGACCTGTGGATAGTACCCGATCCTGGTGATTATCTTTGCTATGGCGAACAAATGCCTTTAAGTTAGTTGAATCCGCTTATCAAGCCATTCAATTAGCAACCCTTTCTACTCCCTCTCTTAGTGATTCATCTCCCGATCCATTTCATGTGATATTTCCTACGGATATGATGATCATGTCAGTTATGTCCATGGAAGACACCCCATGGGATGATGGACATCATCGTTCCATTCTCTTCCTAGAGCAACACACCATAGAGAGTTATCAACGGATTTTGACTCCGTCGACCATTGTTGTGATTTCCTTTGTTCTCGAAACATTCCAAAAAGTTCTATATGAAGGGAAACTGAGTAACATTTCACCCACCGTTCCTCTTGACATATCCATTAAACTTGGAGTCGTTGGAAATGTTCACATCAGAGCCGCATGTTCCGATTGTGAAGTCGTCACTTATAAAGCTATATTCCAAGAATTTTGTGATGTTTTCGCTTGGAGCTACAGAGAAATGTCGGGTATTGATCCCGATATCATTGTGCATGAAATTAAGACCTACCCGAATGCTAAACCCATTCGGCAGAGACTTCGCTCGGTCCACCCTCGCAAAGCCGCTGCTATCAAACTCGAAGTTGAAAAAATTCTTAAAGACAAATTTATCTATCATGTAGCTTTAACCGATTGGGTCTCTAATCTAGTTCTGGTAAATAAAAAACAAGGTATGATCCATGTATGTGTCGATTATAGGGATATTAATAAAGTTTGTCTTAAGGACAATTACCCAACCCCCTTCGTCGACCAGATCGTCGACGATTGCGCTGGGAGTGAAATATTCTCTTTAATGGATGGTTTGTCTGGCTATAATTAGATTAATATTTTTCCCACGGATCAACACAAGAATGCTTTCATTTGTCCTTGGGGTACCTTTGCCTACCAAAAACTGCCTTTCGGTTTAAAGAACGCTGATGCAATTTTTCAATGCGCCATGTCTTATGATTTTCACGATATCAAGCACATCATACAACCGTATCTCAACGATCTACCGATGCATTCCATTTGTCCCCAAGATCACCTGACCCATCTCCGAGCCATCTTCATTCGTTGTCGTTACTATCATATATGTTTAAACCCACACAAATGTGTTTTTTGTGTGGAGTCCGACCGACTTCTGGGTTTTATTGTGTCACTTCATGGAATTAGGGTGGACCCTTTGAAGGTTGAGGCTATTCTTAATCTACCTGCTCCTTCCACATTATGCCAGCTTCAAAGTTTGCAAGGGAAGGCAAAATTTTTGCGTCGATTCATCCCCAATTACGCTGAGTTAATGTTAGGATTTACTCGACTATTGAAGAATGGTTACGAGTCTGTATGGGATGAGACTAACAACAAAGCCTTCAAAGCTTTGAAACTTTCCCTAATGTGTACACTACTGCTTTTCCCACCCAATTATAGTCAAGACTATTTCCTCTACCTTGCCGCTATGGACTCTACAATTTCCATGGTTTTAGTCCAAGAAGATGATTCGCACGACGAACATGTAATTTATTATTTAAGTCAGAGTCTCAGAACTACCGAATCCAAATACCTACATGTGGAACAACTGGCCTTGGTATCAGTTCAAGTTGTCCAATGTTTCCGTCACTATATCCTATTATGTAGGACCACTGTTATTTCTGATTGCAACCCTATGCAACATATCCTTGCGCACTAATTTCTAGAGGGAAAGTACTTCAAATGGATAGTGATTCTCTAGGAGTTCTACTTAGAGTTTGAACACACCAAGTCTAATAAATCATTGGTTTTCGCCGAACTGATATGTGACCTTCCCTCCACTGAGACAGAAAACGTGGCAGAGGATTCCTTGCCTGATGAATCCCTTTTTCTGATCAGTTCTGATGATGCTTGGTACAAAGATATTATCATCTATCTCTAGACTCAAAATTTCTGGCCCGACCTTTCTAGCACAGACCATCATTGTGTACGGTGTCAAGCCCGTCAATACATAATTATCGGTGACACTCTTTATCGCCGTGGTGTTGACTCAATTTTTTGATGATGGCTCACCTACGATGAGGTTGAGAAAGATTTAAATGACTGGCACTCTGGAGCATGTGGTGGTCATATGTTTGGCTATGCCACTGCCCAAAATATCTTACGAGCGGGGTACTTTTGGTCTTCTTTGTTTAAAGACTCTATTACTGCTGTCCAAAAGTGTCATGCTTGTCAAACGTATAATAACAAGATAAGATCTCATCCCACTCCTTTACACCCTTTAGTTTCTGTTGGTCTTTTCACAAAATGGGGCATTGACTTCATGACATGTAACCGTCACTCGGTCGAGGGGCATGGATACATCATCGTAGCTGTGGATTATTTTACTAAATGGGACGAGGCGATGCCTACATTCCATAATACCGGAAAAATTGCAGCCCTATTCATATTCAATCATATCATCACTCGAATTGGAATCCCGCAAACTATCGTCACTGATCATGGTAGCCATTTTCGAAATTTCATGATGTCCGAGCTTACTGAAAAGTTGTCTCTTCGGCATGAAAACTCAACCCCCTATTACCCATAGGCCAATGGCCAGGTTGAAGCAATAAACAAAGTTCTTATCACTATGCTTCGACGGATAATAGGAATTCATAAGACAAGTTGACACATAATATTTTTTTCAACATTATGGGCCTATCAGACATATGTGAAGTCTACCATGGGATTTACACCTTTCCAATTAGTGTATGGTATCAAAGCTGTCCTACCGATTGAATGTGAGATGCCATCTTTGAAGCTAGCCATTGAACTTCTCTCCAACACCTCTGCTGAAGAGGAACATCTATTGTACCTGATGCAATTAGATGAAACCCCTTGTGATGCCACCCTGGTTATTGAAGCTCAGAAAAAGCGTGTCAAAGCCCAATACGACAAGCATTTCAAGCCACGTTTTTTCTTTGAAGGTGATCTAGTTCTCCTCTATGAACAAGATCGTGATTTACTAGGGGCCGGAAAATTAGAGGCTATGTGGCGAGGCCCTTATATTGTCAAACGAGTGTTTGAGAAATAAGATTATGAGTTAGTGGATTATGATGGAATTCCTTTGAGTGAACCCAAAAATGGGCTTTACTTGAAGAAGTACTATGCTTAGGTTATCTTTTCATGAGTGCTTGTATTTTAATGTATCATACTCTTGTGTTCTACTTTTGTGTGTTTTTTCGTTATTTGGTTTTGACCCCCAACTGCTTACCTTGTGTTGTGCTTGGTTTCCTGATGTCGGTTTATTCTCTACCCTACATTGGCTTCATTGATGGAACTAGTCATAGTACTCAGAACTTAGCATTTGTAGCTTGGGAAATCTATGCACCTACGAATGAATTAATCAGTCTACATGGTGTCTGCCTCAGTCGTGCAACTAACAATATTGCGGAGTATAGTGAACTCATCAAATTGTTGACCGACGATATTTCACTTGGAATCCGTCACCTTATCGTACGACTCGATTCACATCTAGTAGTTCTACATTTAAGTAATGTCTGTTCTATCCAAAGTCCTACTTTGTTAAGGGTATATTTACGAATTCGCCTCTTGGAACATCGTTTTGATTATATTGAATATCAACACATTCCTAGATGTCTAAATAAATTAACAGATGCACTAGCTAATTATGTGTTAGACAGATATTTGAGACATTTATAAATCCAATCACATTGTGTATATAAAGAAAAAGTAAGTGGGTAGAAGCCTCATGTATATATAACAATAAATTTTTTTTACAAAAAAGTGTTTTTGTCCGAAGACCAAAATATCAAAATTTGAAGCACATGGCTTCATATACAAAATAACATCAAGCATGTTGCTCACGATAACACACAACTCCTCATGCTACCCTATGGAGAAGTCGACTAATAGAACTAGATATGCCTACAATATGGCGTTGATATCGTCTCGAGATCTCGTCGATAGAGATATCTGCGACATCTGCTGTCAACCCCTCTAGGTTCTGCTCGATCACCTCGTAGTCACCAACATCCCATTCTGCTACCTTGACTGTTGCCCCTTGTATTTGAATGGGAGATGTACTTGGAGGCTGGTGCGGTCCTACATCTGCATTGTCAAAGAGTTTTTGGTTATTCTTCGGATTAAAAAACATAAAAAAACATTTCATATTTCAAAATTTACAAAAAACTTTATAAAAACAAAAAATGCGCTTCTTACCTAAGTTCCCCCATTGAGAACCCTCGGGTAGAACCAAGTCTGGGTCACCTTTGAAATCCAAACCAGAATAGGCATAGTCATATACCATCAATAGATGAGGCCTCAATCAATCAAATAACACATCGTTATATTTAATGATGGGGCCCGCCACATGCTGACCCATGAAGTCACACCATCTTTTCATCCTTGGATCCTGTGGGGATGACAAGCCCCACTCTACCTGTAAGCGTAAATGAGGAACCCTCTTGAGGAAGAATGACACTAAAATGGATCCATACCCGAATTTCTTCAAGTCACCTCTCTTTCACTTTGTTAGTTGTTTCTTCATACTGCGAAGAACACCATCAGACCAGTTGAATACCTGAGGCTCCATGCACTCCACTGCATACTGGAAGTAACTTTGGAGGGCCATGTGAGGAGATGCACTCCCCACCATATGTGCAATAGTGAACATGATATTTTTTAGGGGTAAATCTCAGACACCCCTAATGGCAACCTTACCCTTATGTCTCTTGGCATGGGGATTACAATATCGACAGACATACTCACTCATCGATAAACTGCCCCCTCTACCACATGTCAAAGTCACATGGGATCCACAGCGTGATAACCCCATAAAAAAATAGATATTTTCAATATCTAGGGTGAGCGTGTGGACTCCCACATGGAACACTTGCTGATCCACATCCCACATGTGGACCAAGTACTCAAGCAACCTCAGTTGGGCCCTCATGCCCTGGATCTTGAAGAATTTCAGGAGCCCACATTGTTAGAGGGCATTAACTATGCTCAGGTCAGTCCTGACAATGAGATCATCGTCCTCATGTTCTCTCTCCCTCCACTCCAACATTTTGACAGTTTAAAACCTGCATAAGAACCATTGGGAGAAGTCAACACCTTTCTTTCACTTGGAAATTTTTATTGGTTAAACGCATCTAAAGAAATTTTGATTTTCGCCTGCCGCAGGTGAAGCTTTATGTGCAGTGCGAAACTTCCACAGGTGAACCAAAGGCCACCTATGAAAACCTATGGTTTCCATAGGGCCCAATAAACGCCACCTGCGACGGGCCCTCTGCGCACCTACCGACCTAAAAATCGACTCAAACACTATTTTTTAACCAGTGAAAAAGAAAATTAATCCATCGAAAAGATAGAGGACCAGGAGATTAAATTTCTAGCGTACATCATTCATCGAATGGTTTCCCGTATCTCCCACAATTGAGAGAGGAATTTTTAGGAAAAAAAGGGTTTTTTGGATAAGTTTTGGGTAAAATGACAATGAAATGGTAAAAAAGGGTTTTCACATATATTTATTCACTTTTTACTTTTTCTATTGAATTTTTATATTATTTATTCATTTTTACCTAAAACGTAATGTTCTAATAGTATTGTGAGTGTTGTATTTTTTCACAGATGAATGATCTTGGAGCCTGAACGATGAAATACATATACTTTTCTTAATTTTTTTTTACGTTTGTCACATGTACAAATACTTTTTAGGTTTTTCAAGAAAAACCTCGAGCTCAGTCTTTGTTCATTCTCGCGCTCGTAAATCAATGAGAACACAACCTAGTATAATTTTGTCATCTTTTCATACTCGTCATGGTAACATGAAAATCAAAACTCATAGAGTATCCTTTAATATCTTTTCATGCTCCATAAAAACGAAAATATTGCCAAGCGACCTTGTTCTTTTCACGCTCATAAAAGTATTTGAAGAAAACGTTTGATGGGCGATAGTTTATCACTTTTTCGGTCTCATTAAACTAATTTACAAAAAATGAACTGAGATATTTCTCTTTAAGTGTTTTTCAGACTCTCTAAATATGAAAAACCCCTGATTTTTCTCTCTTTAGACTCGTTAAGCAAGCATCAAAAGACCCATATGGGACCAAGCCACTCCTTCTTAGGGTTCGATAAACATACTCCGAAAGACTCATTCGAAGGATGAGCTTACATCAACAAGCATATGTTATCCTCTTCAAGCTTGCGTAAAAATAAAGAGGTACTCACCAGAAATGGTGGGGGAAAATTTGGGAAAGAAATGTGTCACTGTGTTTGTGTTAGTGGCAGTAATAGTCGCTCTTGAACATGACACCCCCTTTGTCATTGAACCTGGGTTCGGAAATCCGTTTGTCTCTTGTTTGACCTTATGCAAGTTCATATCTTGGGTCATCTTTGAGTCAATGCTGCCAAGACCATTGTCATGTCATTCATATGTTCAAGAGAAGTCCAACCTTGCACAAGCCCTCTATCGAGTCGACCATCTACAGTTATCCATTCCTACCATGTTAGCCTTCCCTATGTCAGCTTCAAATCATTTTCATACTTTGATCTACCCTAAATCTGTTACTTATTTCGCGTCATTGATCGGGGATACATCAAGGCCTTCCTGTGACGAGTCTTTTCCTATCGACTTCAACTCATCATCTGGGAACAAGACTTAGAAATCATTTAGTACCTTAGAGCCTGAATGCCTCAATGGAAGGTTTCTTCGCTTTCAATAGTGGATTCACATCATTGGTCCCTAATCGAGAGATTTCATTGAGTTTTTGACTTCAGATCATTTATTCACATTCGATGGATTGTACTGAGGTACCTTGGGAGTCATTCACATCAATGGTGTTTTTCCCTCGCACTTGTTAACAATTTTCATCAATGACTGGTAATCAAGTGGTGTCTACCATGTTCGACTTCAACACCTGTAATCACATGGCTAGATTCGTACTTACCGCAATGGGATTGAAGACCCTAGATCTCACCATTTTGGTTTAGGTTGCAATGGAGTATTTATGATTTGTATTGATGCATAGATCCACTTTGTGTGTCTTGTGGATATGTCCGATTTTGAGTTTTCTAAAACATAGATCCACAGTGTATTCTTGGTGGCTATGTAGAATCTTGATGACATGGATCCATAGTGTATGATTATTGTCCATGACTGAAATTCATGATTTAAATCACTTATAGTCTGATCATGGGAATGTCTACCTCATAAATGGTATAATATTGTGTAGATGTTTGGTTGTTTGCAGGTTCCCGATTGGTGTGCTCCTTGTTCCTGACACACACACGCATTTTACAAAGTATTTCGGTTGTCACAAGTTCCAGCCTCATACTTTGGGGGGAATTCTGTTACACATTATTTTGGTCACCATGGTGATGTTTCTACAAGCATGTGTTCAGGATCTCAAAAGGATCTTTTGCATGAGAAAAGTAACTGGTTTCTCTATCTACAAAACTTGTTTTTAGAAGCACGTCGCAGGCTAAGAGTAATACACAGTGCATAAATGCCTGATTTCTGCAGGATGTCCTTAACCTGGCTTGTAGATCTTCTGCAAGTTGTCCTTAACTTGGCTTGCAGAATTTCCGCAGCGTGCTCTATAGACATGGTGCAGTGGTGTTTTAAGACTAAGAATAGGGACAAAGTTCACGAAGGTTCTATAAGGGAATATTCTAGAATATGAGGTGGCATCCGTATGGTTGGGATACTACTGGCTTCTCTAATTTGGTGGGATCATCCTAATATCTTTAACCATCTCTCCTTATCCTATTTAATGATGGATTTCTCATGGAAAAGGTTAATAAAAAAGCAAGCAAGATCAAGTAAGGAATTTATGAAGGAATAGGCTGAAGATTGTGTGAGGAACTCCATTTCAATTGATGCTTGAGATCTCCATTGTTTCATCAAGCTATTGTGGGTCATCTTCATGCAAGTTTGAAGCAAGTGTGTGTGTTGGAGCAAAGGGCCACTAAAAGGGAACCTTGCAATATCAAGGCGACTCGGTTGTATCTTCCACTTTTACTTAATATAATACAGTGGCATATTTATTTCCCATAAAATCATTCTCATTTTATTACATGACTCCTTGATCGCATGTATAGGTTTTCATTGAACATACTATTGTTGCTTTCACTTTGGTTGGTTTGTGTTCCATTCAAAGGTATGTCACTCATCTCTTCTTTGATAGTAAATTCAATGATTAAACTTAGGGAAAACACCATGTCTTGTCTCATTTGTTCTAGATCTAGGGAGATCAGTTTATGTCTACATTCACCGATTTATCCAATAACAAGATCTCATCCCCCAAGATCCAGATCAAAGAGTATAAATACACATCAAGAGTCTCTCATTCTTACACACAAGTTCAATGAATATATATCTAGTGAACACTTGATCTATTGGTGAACATGAGGTAGTGAGGATGAGGTAAAGTAAAGAGGATGCTTTTTCCAGGTTGCAACAAGGTATGATGGTGAAACAAGGTTGCTACAAGATTAAATGTATGTTTATATGCATGTTTTGAAGGTTATATCTTGGTGATGGTATGTTATATGTTGAGGTATATTTTGGTGATGTTATGGTGCAAGGTTTATGGGATATATTTTGGTATATGGTTGAGGCATATCATGAGTGATATGACACATGTTCAATGTACATAACTTATGGATGTTGGCACATGTTTGGTACACGGTCTAAATGCATATCTTGATAAGGTTATGGTACATGCTTGGTGATGTTAGTACATGGTGAGACACATCTTGGTGATGTTATGGCTCATGGGTTGATGCATGGTTTGGCACATGGTTGAGGCACATATCTTGATGATGATATGGTACATTGTTAGAGGCACTTGCTGGTGATATTGGTGCATGCTTTGGTAATTTGTCGTGGCACTTCATTGTTGATATCTTATGGTACATGGTATATGGGATGATTGAGACATATCATGAGTGATATGGTATATGGTTGAGGCACAACTCATGGTACATGATTTATGGTACATATTGGTACATGGTTGATGGTATGGTACAAGTTTGATGCATGATATGGTACATGGTTGATACATGGTATGATACAATGTTTGGTGCATGATTGATGCATGGTACATGTATTGATGTACATGTTTGATGTACATGGTTGATACATGGTATGGTACTAGTTTGGCATATTGTATGGTATAGTTTCGGTACGTGGTTGAGATACTTATTTGGTGATGATATGTTTTTGATGTTGGTACATGCTTGGTAGAGGCATGTTTTGGTGATGTTTGAACATCTGGTTGAGAGGTATTATTGGTGATCGAATATCTAGTTTTTTATCAGTGACAGTGATAGGTTGGTCATGGTGATAGGTTGGTGATGGTGACAGTGGTAGTGATTATGGTAGTGACATTTTGGTATACACTTATATTTCAGGGAGGAAGGACGAGGCAAGGAAAGGGGGTGTATCCTCCTTCTGGTTGGTGTTGGAGAACACAAGGAGTTGGAGCTTCCTTCAGGTTGGAGGCTGAGAATCACAGGGTTGTAGCCTCCTTCTAGTTGGAGCCAGAGAATTCAGGGAGTTGTAGCTTCCTTTATGTTGTAGCATGTAAATAGGGGGTTGTAGCCTCCTTTCAATTGTGGCTAGAGAATTGGGAAGTTGGTGCTTCCAATGAATGTATTCTTGAAAATATATTAGAAATCATTCTGTGGTTTTATACCATTTGGGTTTCCATGTAAACTAATATGTACTATGTATTTGATGTGATGTTTCTTATGATTATATGCTCATGATATATTGAATGCAATCATATATGATACATTGATGATAAACTTCTGAATATTTTTCATAAAGTTGAAGAATATATACTGTGGTTAAAAGTGGTAAAAGTGCTCATACTTATTCACTCCCCCCTCTTAGTATTCCAACACCCCTCTAGATGCCTCGAGTGAGACTTGAATTTATTGCAGGTGATGCCAAAAGGGTCGATGTATAAGTGTTTTTTTGGTTTATTAATGATTAACATTAGGTTTGCTCACTATGGACCAACAAATGGTTTTGTTGCCAGGATCGAGATTTGTAACTTAGGGGACAGTTTTGGAGGCCAAATAAGGAGTACATCACTGAATAGTTAAGGAGGAAGAGACATGAATTTTCCAGAGAACAGAATAGGAACCCACATCTCAACAACTAACAATGGTTTCAAAGGTACGTGTTTACAGATCTTCATGAGATCTTTAGTGAGTTTCCGATAATTTTGACTGGATGGTTAGATAGGCTAGTGGAGAATGTTGGAAGATTCCGATCTGAGGCTCCGAGAAACTGGACTCATGAATTGATCAGATAGTTTAATACACTAAGTAATAAAGTTTCTCGTGCAATTGATTTTTGGTTGAATAATATATTAGGAGGTTACATTAAAGAGTTTGTAATAGATTGTGCCCAGTCTTATAGAGTCCCAAAGAGGCAATTTTTCAAGGGTCCATGCAAAATATTTTTGAATGCACTGTCTACCTAGATAAATATGTTGTTTTGTGACAAGAATGTTATGAAGATAGAATCTGATTACTAGGATCCTTTGTGCACATAGGGGGATTGGGGGATGACTAGAGGATGGTATGAGAATGGAAAGAGATGAAAAGGATGAATAATGAATGGAGGGATTGAGGATGCAGAGAGAGGAAGACAGTGATTTAGAAGAAGATATTGGAGTATTGCAATGTGGGAAAAGTTTTAGGTATAGTAAGAAGGATAATGTTGCTAAGAGAGAAGAGAAGAACATATCGTTTGAGAAAAGATACCCCTGCATAGTGCTTCAAATCACACCATACAAAGAAAGGAAAGAGAAATAAAAGTATCCTCAGTGTATTCCAATAGAAGAATGAATTCCATCTCAGATCGAAATCTATGTCAAACCCACAACCCTGTGTGCATCACCAACAACTGAAATAGAAACCAGAACTTTGTGAAGAGAAATTGTAGTTAGTGGAGGAAGTTATAACAATAGTCAGACTAGTGGAAGTAGTGGAGCGAACCAGAGTCATTCAACATCACTTAAGGTAAGTACTACACATAATACAATGGTACGAATAGATAATACGTTAAGAATGCATTAATTCCAGGTAGTGGTGTCAGAAGACCCATAACATTTGTTTGTATTTGAGACGACATGGATTGCAAAAAATGTCCAGGATGAGGAAATGAATATTTCACAGTTAGCAATGATGTTCATAGGTCACAAAATATTATGGTATATGAAGTATCAGACTACTACACTGGTAGGACAATAAAGGACATTAGTAGAATTTGGACAAGCTTTATTAAAGGAATTATGGAAGCTGAAATTTGAGTCATATTACATCACATAGATGAAATAAATTAAGCAAATAAAGACTAAGAAAATTTGGGTTTACGATCATAGGTTTAAATATGTGATGGGTAGATTAAAATTCCATATTCCTAATGAACAACATGGAGAATGGTTTATTGTAGGTATGTTGTCGCACATTCGATGTCCTTTGACACAATAGAAGGTCATGTCACAACCCAAATCATTAGAAATTGCAATTAAGTTAGAAGCATCTCCTGTAGGAGATGGCGTAGGGATGGAATAGGTTCAATCACAGTTGGTTGTGTTAATGATTCAATTGTCAAAACTAGCGAAAGGAAAATAAAAGCGTGAAAATGTTTGGTGTATTACATGTAAGAAAAAAGGCCATCGTAAATACAAATGCCCAACATTTTCACAGTATATGGCTACAGGGGCACTGAACCCATTGACAAGAGTAGTGGGGTATTATGAAATATGAAAGACATGGGTGTTGATGATTACAATTGCCTGAGACATTCTCCAAGACACAAACCTGAGAGAGAGCCCCTGAGAGGGGTGTGTGGTTCCTATCTGAGACAGAGGTGGAACATAGAGATGGCCTCCTTCTTACAAAGAGTTGAGAAGAACTTCAAATGATTCTCCCATGTAACACAATGAGAAATAATATATGTTGAGTTGGATGTTCCTGTGGCTGAGCACAAGGTGAATGACATGTGTGAATTCCCATAGAGCTAGGTGCATTGTCATGAGACAAAGATGAAGACAATGTATTAGTCTCCTTTGATAAGAGAGTTGAGATGATGAACTCCATATGAATCTCCTGTGTAATGAAGTGGGAAAGAATATTTGTTGAGTGGATGTGCCTATGGATGAGCACATGTGAACATGATCCAAGTGGCTAAGCACTAGGGAGTGTGGTTCTCCTATGAGATGCAATGAGATAGAGATATGGAAATCCCTATGTATGTACCCCTAGTGGCTGAGCACTAGTGGGTGTATGAGATCCCTTGCTATATTTTTCAAGATTCAGACTTACTTGTAACCCTATTTGTAATGTAAAGGGTACAGGTTGGCCCCGCCTTAATGTAAAATATAATTAATATGGTAATTATTAACTATATTTTGAGTTATTGAGGTCAACCCTATTGTTCCAAAAGACACATCATTTTATGTGACAAGTCTTATATAAATAAAGGTGAATCCCCATTGAGAAAACACACTTATCATATTGTTATCTAATTATTTCAGAAGTTGTGGTATGAAATTATGAGAATTGCAACACCCTCTTGTGTGCTAGGTTTGGTGATGGTGTGGGAGGTATTTCTCTTGAGGAATATATCAAAGGATTGGTTGGGTTTTCTTCCCTTTTTGAGAAGGGTTTCCCAGGATACTTTGTGTGTTCTTGTGCATGGTTATTCTTCTTGTGATCTTGGTTTGTTGCAAGTAGTTGTGGTTCAAGTAATAGCTTAATAGAAATTTAAAGAGGATACATGAGCCACAACTCATTGAAAAAATAACATGGTATCAGACCAGGTCCTGAATATGACCATTGCACAATTGAAGAAAGGTTTCCAAAACCTTTACCACTGATATAAGAAAAGAAGGCCAGAATCCTTTTTAGTTTCTGTGGATATTTGATGACCTCAGTCCAACCATAAAGAGGGACCGACTGAAGCTTCCAGTTCTGTGTTTTTGAACAACACTGTGAAAAAGGGAATAACATACTGTGGCTAATTTCTTGAGGTCTGTGAGACATTCCTAAGAAGGTTGAATCCTACCCTAGACCGCATGATGTTTTGTTATTATGGATGCCTTGTTTTTGTATAGATTGCTGACTAGTTTTGGAGTGGGAGATCCCATAAATTGTTTGCAACGATCCCCTTTCCTCCTGCAGTCCACTTGTAGGAACCCTACATACCTACAACTATCCTTATTTAGCATTCTAAACCCTCCAACCACCTGCGTCTAGAATCCATTTGCTGGTCGATCCTCCCTAGGACCTGTGGCTAGGCTCTAAAGGGCCTACGACTATATATTCTTTGTTGGTCGATCCCTCTAACACTTGCGACTACCTTAGAATAGGCCGAGCCCTCCCAGTGATATATGGATCATGAAATAATCTTACTAGTATTTTATGTCAGAACTAGGATAAGAAGCTTGCTCTCTTCTTGGCTGGTTCCGATCATTATTTTCTTTCATTGTCAAAGAAACATGTCTTGTTTGTATATTTGCTTCTAATATTATGATAGTCACCTTCTGATAATGCACCATTTCTAATTATTTACAATTTTCAGATGGATCCATCTTTAGGTTCACAATGTGATGCAAGGGTTACCATGAAATGCCACTAATATTTCACAAAAGGTCATTTTACAGGTTGTAATTACAACCACACTAATTGGAAGAACTTCTCGCAGAAACTCCTTCCTTTTGGATGATGAAAATAGTCCAATGATCTATTACCTCTGCCATAGCTAGCAAGATTATGAATATTCCTTTGAGTTGTCCCAAAAACAATGCTTTAAATTTTAATGTGAAGGGCGTTCTCCCCATTGATTGGCTTTCTTTAGGGCTAAGACAACTGTTGTTAAAACCATCATTCAACTTCCCACTTTGAATATCCAATGAGTAGGGTAAAGGTTTTCCACCCTACTCACTTGAAGATATTGATGAAAAGAGTGGACCAATGAAACTTACTGAAACACAAAGACCTATGGACAAGTCAATTTTCTGAACTACATATATGTTTTCCTATTGCTCCAGTATGCCATCCTTTGATGTCATTCATTGATGCAAGTGTTTAATGATGGCATTTTTTTATATTCCAGAAAAAATTGAAGTATTTTAATGACTTTCCCAAGTACATTGAAGATGTTGATTACAGACCAGATTGAACCCTTTAATATAGAGCTGAAATCAAGTTGTAACAGTGTTGAGTAGAAGCAAGAGCTACAAGGATAGTTACAACAACGTGTTTAGAATGTTGTTAAAATCCAACAATGGACATGACCTTGTAAATTTTGATGCAAAATTCGTCATATGTTTGTGTGGTATAGATGGCTACAAGGAAAACAAGCAAGGAACATCATTGATCATCATGACATTGACAAACAAGCAGAACCTCCATTGGTGTACACTCTCAAGTATGCACTTGTATGTATATATATATATATATATATATATATATATATATATATATATATATATTGTTTGCATCATTGTCATAAGGATATTTGTAGGAGAAAGGAACCCCTGGCGCAAACCATGGACCCAGAGAAGTCTCAGTGCATTCAGAAGAACAACACACTGGAAGTAAAGACTCCGAGTTTGATTGTTTTATTTATCATCACTATAACCTACATTTCTAAGGTTGCTACATTACAAGTATGTGTTGTAGCTGTGACAAAAGTCCTTAAAATATTTTTATTTTAGAGATGTACTCATGAATCTCCACTAGGAAATATTGTTTCCTTGTTTCCTTTCGTTTGTTTTTCTTGTTCCAGGTAGGTTAACAACAAAGGAATATGCTTATCCTTAAGACTTCAGAGGGAGTCACTTGACTCAGAAGGAGTGTTAAAACTCTAATCATAAGTTAGTTAGTTTACCTAACTGTTATACAGTTACATGACAATTATGGTCTTTTGTATTATATATGTACATCTATGTACATGATTATTTGCTAAAGCATTGATGAATATAGAGAATCCCTTTTCTGCCAGTATTTAGTTATCTCTGTTCATCATGGTTTCTTGATTGCTTCTATTATTTTCATTATATTTCTTCTCTTTTCTTCATTATGAATCTAACAATGATATTAGAGTGTGTAGATGATCTTAGAGGCCTGCTGGTTTATCAGAGCCCATTTATGATCTTAGCGACTATGAGATTGTGAATAGATGAAGTGTGGAGATGAAAGAAATAATGAGAAGCCTGCATGAAAGCCCGATGAAGAACGATTGAAAAGAGACTGTCTGTGTGCATGGAGAACCATCTGTGTGTGTGGAGAGAGACAAATGCAACAGAGGAAAGAAGGTTCGGTTCTGTGTAATGCCCAAGAGCCTGTGAAGGAGCCGTCCGAGGGTTTGTGAGCAGCAAAATAGATTTGCTCAGATTGTTCCAAGGGTTTGTAGTGAATACGAGTGTCGCAAGAGAAGCCAAACTGTCCGAGGGTTTGTGAGCATAAAAATAGTGTCGCTCCACATTAAAAACAAATTCTGGTAAAGTTTTTGGGTAAAGAAATTTCAGATAAAATTTTACAGTAAAGAAATTTCTAAGAGAAGTATGTTTTTATGAGTCTGTTTTTCAATTTTATGAGTTACACTAAACCCTACCTCGAAGCATTGCCTCCTTCTTCCAGTGAGTGTTTTAAGTTTATTGTTTTATTGATAGAATAAAGAGTCGTGGAGGAAACCAGAAGGCCAAGAGTGTTGGACACAGACTAATATAAAATTGCAGAAATTTTGTTTTGTTTTCAAAATACTATATGCACAGTGTTTGAAATGGAAGAATTTTAAATGGAGAGTGGATCCATGGTTGCCGAAAGGGGGTTTGAGGGATTCGACCTGACTGTTCACACTGCAGTTTGAACAACATTTTTTTTTATCATGTGAAAAGCATTAGTAACAACATCTGAAAGCTTGAAAATTATGCTCCCTGCCTTGAAAGGTTTGAAACCATAAGTAAAAGAATCGACCTGAAGCATATAGAAACCCTTACCTATAAGAAGGAATGGTGTTTTATGTCAATGATGGACACTTTTGACATGTAAATGAAGAGACATTTGTTTCGATTCCTCAAAATGTTTGCAGAAACCCTACGATCTATGCTGGGGTGAGAGAGGCGTTGATTGATGCATTAGATGACCAACTTAAGACAAAGAAAATAACATATTTGATGGTACACATTTCATATACTATAGTGGCGTTTTTTTATGATCGAAGGAGCACATGTTTTATGTTATCATCTTTTTTAATTTTTTGAAGTGGCATGTAAATAATCTATAAAGATTTTCATAAAGAATATTAAAATGTTTCTTTATGAGGGTTATATCTTTATACAAGATCCCTTAAAATTTTTTGGAGTGATAAGTGGATTTCATTTAAGTTTATTTCAAAACAAAAACAAAAAAAAAAATATTTCAAGGGAAACTCGAGGAGTTATAAGGTGCATTCTTTTTGCAATAGAATTTAAAAGAAAGACCAAGTTTTTGTGGAGGTCAGGTTTTGTTTTGTATGGAGGATTTTTCTCCATTTTAAGGGGTTTTTTAAATTTTGTAAAAGGATTTATAGGGGATCATCATCATCCAACAAATTGCATATTCGTCTTTGTGTCCTTGACCCACCCGAAATTGAATAAGGGGGTTTGTCTTAGGATCTTTGTGTGCGTCGTCATTGGTTATCCTATAGTTTTTGGCAGCATTCATGCAACGATCGCTCATGCAAAGAAGACTACAAATATAGAAACAAACAATTCAATTCGGCTACAACTTCGGCATGCACAACATGATACAGAATTAAATTTTGTGGCATCAACATACAAACATAATGGGAAGAATTGAAGAAATGTTTGCAATATTACACCCATTAGTTAACTCAACTATGGAATCTACAATTGCAATAAACAAGCGCACTATCAGTACAATGATTACTTGTTTACAAGTAACGGACATGAATATTGATATGTTCAAACTTCAAAACAAAATGTTATCTGATGAGTTAAGTTTGCTTCGACACAAACAATGTGATTTTAACAAACACATTGACATGAAGGATGAAAGTGATTTCAATGAATACATTCACTTGATTAGTGATGAAAGTCATAAACATGAAGATCAGTTAGATGAAGTCCCTGTGTCATAAAAATTTGCAGATAAATGTATTGTTCGACCATGGGAAGAATTGTGATTTAAATGAAATCGATATGGACTAGGATATGTAAAGGATGCTAACAACATTTTTCATATTCCTAATCATTGCGAACCTGTTTTTCTTTGTGAGTGGAGGTTTTTTGAAAGATGATAAGACGACAGAGCTTGAGGATATTGGTAAGGAATAGGTACAGGATATTGTTGATGAAGATGTTGTTACAGATATTCCAGATCATGATAATAAGTCAGATAAAGAATCCATACAGTGCAAACATTGTCATCGGTTTGGCCATGATAATTCAAATTGTTTTGATCTTCACCCATGCAGATTTTGTGGGAAGAAAAATCGTCCCTCAGTAAGGTGTCAAAAGTGCAAGCGGAAACAAATTCATTTTGAATGGTTAGGGAATTGAAATTGGCATTTGGAAGACAATTTATTGGAGAATTCTTATCACCGGATTTATACACAAGTACAGTCATACTTGACTGGAGATATTTCTGCAGTTGATGGACATGAATGTTTTTCAAGATTTGATAATTTAGGGTATGATTGGGGCCCAGTTGATGTAGTCTTCTGAGTTGAAGATCGAGTCTTCAAACTCCATTGGAAGACAGTTTGATGTGTTGGATCTCTTCTTGGCCATACTTGCAAATCAAGGTCAAGGGAAATAGAACCACTTGTCCTTGATAGGAGGGGAATCTAGTTGAGTCAAGTTCCAAGTTTGATTTAGAGCCTGTGAACAGATGATCAAGTATGCAACCTAGTTCCTGGTATGTAGTCTTGTTCCTAAACATATTGTTGTTGATATGGTTTGTGGTCAACTTAAAACCACCAATTGAGAAGAAGAAATGAAGTTCTGCTTGTTACATTTTTAGATTTTTGAGCCTTAAGATCTTGTTAGTTTATGGTCACACTAGCATATTTGGCCCATTTTGTGACGGTTGTTTCAACGCTATTGCGACGTTATGTTGTTGATATGGCGACGAATTTGGAGTCTCTGAAATGTCGGTTTATGTGACATGGAATTTTCGACGAACTTGATCAAAGGTCACACAAGCGACGATATATGAAAACAATCTCAAACCAAATTTTTGTCTAAATTGCGACAACAACTTTTATAGTTAAACCGACGCATCAATAGAAGCAGTCGTCGCATATTCGACAACAAATTTTTGTTGTTTATGTAGCTAAACTGACGCATCAATAGAAGTTGTCATCGCATATTCGACGCCACTTTTCGTTGTTTATATAGCTAAACCGTCGCATCAATAGAAGTTGTCGTCGCCTATTGGACGACAACTTTTTGTTGTTTATGTAGCTAAGTCGACGCATCAATAGAAGTTTTCGTCGCCTTTTCAACAACAACTTTTTGTTGTTTATGTAGCTAAACTGACGCATCAATAGAATTTGTCGTCACCTATTCGATGACAACTTTCCGTTGTTTATATAGCAAAACCGTTGCATCAATAGAAATTGTCGTCGCATAGGCAATGACAGCTTTTCGTTGTTTATATAGCAAAATCCTCGCATCAATAAAAGTTTTCGTCGGATATGCGACGACCAAAATTTATTTCGAAAAAAAATAAAATTTATTTTTGGCATCATTTTTTATATTAATATTAATATTAAATCCCAAAGGGTATTGCATGAGCCTCGTATTGATTTCACAAAGCCTTGGGACTTCTTTGATGGAGCTTATCAAGGCTATCCAAAAATGTGTGGGGATGGAGTCATACTCTTTTTAGATCATTACCACTTCTTCTCCTTAAAATATGGAGCAGGACTGGGAGCAAATAACATGGTTGAATTCTACACCCCTAGATGTTGATGAAAGTGGCACTTGAAAAAAATATTATGTGTTTGCAAGTTCTTGGAGATTTTAAGTTGTTGATGGATTGGGATAATGGAAAATTTAATATTACATATTTGGTCTTGGAGCCAATCATGGCACTATGCTTGGAGAAAAAATCTATGTTCGAGGATGCCTCATTTTTCCATATCTACATGGATTTTAATAAAAAATAGGATATGTTTTCAAAATAAGCCATCATGCTACAAGGCTCCTTGCGGAATGTGAATACAAGGACAATGCTCTACTAGAAGCTACTCAATTGTCTATGTTTTGATGTTTGGTTGATAGGTCTTGGGGTAGATATAGAATTATGTTTTCTTGGAGGTTAAAGACGATTCTAGTTATGTTAGGTTTTGTCT